>CAJUXJ010000510.1:0-72443 GCA_910589775.1 Avena eriantha | reverse complement strand
CAGAGAGCCCCTAGAATATGCAACTGCCACACATGGAGATGGTGAACCTGCAGTGTGACAGAAGCAGTGCATCACCACACCCAACTGGAGTGTGTGTGGGTCATCAAGGTGTGGCTTTGAGACTCCATAACACAGATGCATTGATCTGTAGGGACTCCATTTGTGTCAAACAATTATGGTGGTCAGAGAGCCCAGAAGCCCTAGAATATGCAACTTCCACACGTAGAGATGGTGAACCTGCAGTGTGACAGAAGCTGTTGCATCACCACACCCAACTGGAGTGTGTGGGTCATTAAGGTGTGTTTTGAGACTCCATAACACATATGCATTGATAGTAGGGACTCCATTTGTGTCAAACAACCATGGTGGACAGAGAGCCCAGAGAGCCCCTAGAATATGCAACTGCCACACATGGAGATGGTTAACCTGCAGTGTTACAGAAGAAGTTGCATCACCACACCCACTAGAGTGTGTGGGTCATCAAGGTGTGGCTTTTGAGACTCCGTAACACAGATGCATTGATCTGTAGGGGATCCATTTGTGTCAAACAACCATGGTGGGCAGAGAGCCCAGAGAGCCCCTAGAATATGCAACTTCCAGACGTAGAGATGGTGAACCTGCAGTGTGACAGAAGCAGTTGCATCACCACACCCAACTGGAGTGAGTGTGGGTCATCAAGGTGTGGCTTTTGGGACTCCATAACACAGATTCATTGATATGTAGGGACTCAAGTTGTGTCAAACAACCATGGTGTTTCGAAAGACCAGAGAGCCCCTAGAATATACAACTGCACACATGGAGATGGTGAACCTATAGTGTGACAGAAGCACTTGCATAACACACACCCAACTGGAGTGTGTGGGGGTCATCAAGGTTTGGCTTTTGAGACTCCATAACACATATGCATTGTTCTGTAGGGACTTCCATTTGTGTCAAACAACCACAGTGGTTACAGAGCCTAGAGAGCCCCTATAATATGCAACTGCCACACATGGAGATGGCGGACCTGCAGTGTGACAGAAGCAGTTGCATCACCACACCCAACTGGAGTGAGTGTGGGTCATTAAGGTGTGTCTTTTGAGACTCCATAACACAAATTCATTGATATGTAGGGACTCAAGTTGTGTCAAACAACCATGGTGTTCTGAAAGACCAGAGAGCCCCTAGAATATGCAACTGCCATACATGGGGATGGTGAACCTACAGTGTGATTGAAGCAGTTGCATCACCACACCCAACTGGAGTTTGTGTGGGTCATCAAGGTTTGGCTTTTGAGACTCCATAACACAGATGCATTGATCTATAGGGACTCCATTTGTGTCAAACAATTATGGTGGTCCGAGAGCCTAGAAGCCCCTAGAATATGCAACTTCCAGACGTAGAGATGGTGAACCTGCAGTGTGATAGAAGCTGTTGCATCACCACACCCAACTGGAGTGTGTGTGGGTCATTAAGATGTGTCTTTTGAGACTCCATAACACAGATGCATTGATATGTAGGGACTCCATTTGTGTCAAACAACCATGGTGGACAGAGAGCCCAGAGAGCCCCTAGAATATGCAACTGCCACAAATGGAGATGGTTAACCTGCAATGTGGCAGAAGAAGTTGCATCACCACACCCCACTAGAGTGTGTGGGTCATCAAGGTGTGGCTTTTGAGACTCCATAACACAGATGCATTGATTTGTAGGGAATCCATTTGTGTCAAACAACCATGGTGGTCAGAGAGCCCGGAGAGCCCGTAGAATATGCAACTGCCACACATGGAGATGGTGAACCTGCAGTGTGACAGAAGCAGTTGCATCACCGCACCCAACTTGAGTGAGTGGGGGTCATCAAGGTGTGGCTTTTGTGACACCATAACATAGATGCATTGATACGTAGGGACTCCAGTTGTGTCAAACAACCATGGTGGTCAGAGAGCCCTAGAATATGCAACTGCCACACATGGAGATGGTTAACCTGCAGTGTGACAGAAGCAGTTGCGTCACCACACCCAACTGGAGTGTGTGTGCATCATCAAGGTGTGGCTTTTGAGACTCCATAACATAGATGCATTGATCCTGTAGGGACTCTATTTGTGTCAAACAATTATGGTGGTCAGAGAGCCCAAAAGCCCCTAGAATATGCAACTTCCACACGTAGAGATGGTGAACCTGCAGTGTGACAGAAGTTGTTGCAATCACCACACCCAACAGGAGTGTGTTTGGGTCATTAAGGTGTGTCTTTTGAGACTCCATAACACAGATGCATTGATATGTAGGGACTCCATTTGTGTCAAACAACCATGGTGGACAGAGAGCCCCTAGAATATGCAACTGCCACACATGGAGATGGTTAACCAGCAGTATGGCAGAAGAAGTTGCATCACCAAACCCCACTAGAGTGTGTGGGTCATGACGGTGTGGCTTTTGAGACTCCATAACACAGATGCATTGATCTTAGGGAATCCATTTGTGTCAAACAACCATGGTGGTCAGAGAGCCTGGAGAGCCCCTAGAATATGCAACTGCCACACATGGAGATGGTTAACCTGCAGTGTGACAGAAGCAGTTGCATCACCACACCCAACTGGAGCGAGTGTGGGTCATCAAGGTGTGGCTTTTGAGACTCCATAACACAGATGCATTGATATGTAGGGACTCTAGTTGTGTCAAACAAGCATGGTGGTCAGAGAGCCCCTAGAATATGCAACTGCCACACATGGAGATGGTTAACCTGCAGTGTGATAGAAGCAGTTGTATCACCACACCCAACTGGAGTGTGTGTTGGTCATTAAGGTGTGGCTTTTGAGACTCCATAACATAGATGCATTGATCTGTAGGGACTTCATTTGTGTCAAACAACCATGGTGGTCAGAGAGCCCCTAGAATATGAAACTACAACACATGGAGATGGGTAAACTTGCAGTGTGACAGAAGAAGTTGCATCACCACACCCAACTAGAGTGTGTGTGGGTCATCAAGGTGTGGCTTTTGAGACTCCATAACATAGCTGCATTGATCTGTAGGGACTCCATTTGTGTCAAACAACCATGGTGTTCTGAAAGACCAGAGAGCCCCTAGAATATGCAACTGCCACACATGGAGATGGTGAACCTACAGTGTGACAGAAGCAGTTGCTTCACCACACCCAACTGGAGTGTGTGTGGGTCATCAAGGTTTGGCTTTTGAGACTCCATAACACAGATGCATTGATCTGTAGGGACTCCATTTGTGTCAAACAATTATGGTGGTCAGAGAGCCCAGAAGCCCCTAGAATATGTAACTTCCAAACGTAGAGATGGTGAACCTGCAGTGTGACAGAAGCTGTTGCATCACCACACCCAACTGGAGTGTGTGAGGGTCATAAAGGTGTGTCTTTTGAGACTCCATAACACAGATGCATTGATATGTAGGGACTCCATTTGTGTCAAAAAACCATGGTGGACAGAGAGCCCAGAGAGCCCCTAGAATATGCAACTACCACACATGGAGATGGTTAACCTGCAGTGTGGCAGAAGAAGTTGCATCACCACACCCTACTAGAGTGTGTGGGTCATCACGGTGTGGCTTTTGAGACTCAATAACACAGATGCATTGATCTGTAGGGAATCCATTTGTGTCAAACAACCATGGTGGTCAGAGAACCTGGAGAGCCCCTAGAATATGCAACTGCCACACATGGAGATGGTGAACCTACAGTGTGACAGAAGCAGTTGCATCACCACACCCAACTGGAGTGAGTGTGGGTCATCAAGGTGTGGCTTTTGAGACTCCATAACATAGATGCATTGATATGTAGGGACTCCAGTTGTGTCAAACAACCATGGTGGTCAGAGAGCCCCTAGAATATGCAACTGCCACACATGGAGATGGTTAACCTGCAGTGTGACAGAAGCAGTTGCGTCACCACAACCAACTGGAGTGTGTGTGGGTCATCAAGGTGTGGTATTTGAGACTCCATAACACAGATGCTTTGATCTGTAGGGACTCCATTTGTGTCAAACAATTATCGTGGTCAGAGAGCCTAGAAGCCCCTAGAATATGCAACTTCCACACGTAGAGATGGTGAACCTGCAGTGTGACAAAAGTTGTTGCATCACCACACCCAACTGGAGTGTGTGCGGGTCATTAAGGTGTGTCTTTTGAGACTCCATAACACATATGCATTGATATGTAGGGACTTCATTTGTGTCAAACAACCATGGTGGACAGAGAGCCCAGAGAGCCCCTAGAATATGCAACTGCCACACATGGAGATGGTTAACCTGCAGTGTTACAGAAGAAGTTGCATCACCACACCCCACTAGAGTGTGTGGGTCATCAAGGTGTGGCTTTTGAGACTCCGTCACACAGATGCATTGATCTGTAGGGAATCCATTTGTGTCAAAGAACCATGGTGGGCAGAGAGCACAGAGAGCCCCTAGAATATACAACTTCCAGACGTAGAGATGGTGAACCTGCAGCGTGACAGAAGCAGTTGCATCACCACACCCAACTGGAGTGAGTGTGGGTCATCAAGGTGTGGCTTTTGGGACTCCATAACACAGATTCATTGATATGCAGGGACTCAAGTTGTGTCAAACAACCACGGTGTTCTGAAAGACCAGAGAGCCCCTAGAATATACAACTGCCATACATGGGGATGGTGAACCTACAGTGTGACAGAAGCAGTTGCATCACCACACCCAACTGGAGTGTGTGTGGGTAATCAAGGTTTGGCTTTTGAGACTCCATAACACAGATGCATTGATCTGTAGGGAATCCATTTGTGTCAAACAACCATGGTGGTCAGAGAGCCCCTAGAATATGCAACTTCCAGACGTAGAGATGGTGAACCTGCAGTGTGACAGAAGCAGTTGCATCACCACACCCAACTGGAGTGAGTGTGTGTCATTAAGGTGTGGCTTTTGAGACTCCATAACACAGATTCATTGATATGTAGGGACTCAAGTTGTGTCAAACAACCATGGTGTTCTGAAAGACCAGAGAGCCCCTAGAATATGCAACTGCCATACATGGGGATGGTGAACCTACAGTGTGACAGAAGCAGTTGCATCACCACAGCCAACTGGAGTTTGTGTGGGTCATCAAGGTTTGGCTTTTGAGACTCCATAACACAGATGCATTGATCTATAGGGACTCCATTTGTGTCAAACAATTATGGTGGTCAGAGAGCCTAGAAGCCCCTAGAATATGCAACTTCCAAACGTAGAGATGGTGAACCTGCAGTGTGATAGAAGCTGTTGCATCACCACACCCAACTGGAGTGTGTGTGGGTCATTAAGATCTGTCTTTTGAGACTCCATAACACAGATGCATTGATATGTAGGGACTCCATTTGTGTCAAACAACCATGGTGTTCTGAAAGACCAGAGAGCCCCTAGAATATGCAACTGCCACACATGGAGATGGTGAACCTACAGTGTGACAGAAGCAGTTGCTTCACCACACCCAACTGGAGTGTGTGTGGGTCATCAAGGTTTGGCTTTTGAGACTCCATAACACAGATGCATTGATCTGTAGGGACTCCATTTGTGTCGAACTATTATGGTGGTCAGAGAGCCCAGAAGCCCCTAGAATATGTAACTTCCAGACGTAGAGATGGTGAACCTACAGTGTGACAGAAGCTGTTGCATCACCACACCCAACTGGAGTGTGTGAGGGTCATTAAGGTGTGTCTTTTGAGACTCCATAACACAGATGCATTGATATGTAGGGACTCCAGTTGTGTCAAACAACCATGGTGGTCAGAGAGCCCCTAGAATATGCAACTGCCACACATGGAGATGGTTAACCTGCAGTGTGACAGAAGCAGTTGCGTCACCACACCCAACTGGAGTGTGTGTGCATCATCAAGGTGTGGCTTTTGAGACTCCATAACATAGATGCATTGATCTGTAGGGACTCTATTTGTGTCAAACAATTATGGTGGTCAGAGAGCCCAAAAGCCCCTAGACTATGCAACTTCCACACGTAGAGATGGTGAACCTGCAGTGTGACAGAAGTTGTTGCATCACCACACCCAACAGGAGTGTGTGTGGGTCATTAAGGTGTGTCTTTTGAGACTCCATAACACAGATGCATTGATATGTAGGGACTCCATTTGTGTCAAACAACCATGGTGGACAGAGAGCCCCTAGAATATGCAACTGCCACACATGGAGATGGTTAACCTGCAGTGTGGCAGAAGAAGTTGCATCACCACACCCCACTAGAGTGTGTGGGTCATCACGGTGTGGCTTTTGAGACTCCATAACACAGATGCATTGATCTTAGGGAATCCATTTGTGTCAAACAACCATGGTGGTCAGAGAGCCTGGAGAGCCCCTAGAATATGCAACTGCCACACATGGAGATGGTGAACCTGAAGTGTGACAGAAGCAGTTGCATCACCACACCCAACTTGAGTGAGTGTGGGTCATCAAGGTGTGGCTTTTGTGACTCCATAACATAGATGCATTGATACGTAGGGACTCCAGTTGTGTCAAACAACCATGGTGGTCAGAGAGCCCCTAGAATATGCAACTCCCACACATGGAGATGGTTAACCTGCAGTGTGACATAAGCAGTTGCGTCACCACACCCAAATGGAGTGTGTGTGCGTCATCAAGGTGTGGCTTTTGAGACTCCATAACACAGATGCATTGATCTGTAGGGACTCTATTTGTGTCAAACAATTATGGTGGTCAGAGAGCCCAGAAGCCCCTAGATTATGCAACTTCGACACGTAGAGATGGTGAACCTGCAGTGTGACAGAAGCTGTTGCATCACCACACCCCACTAGAGTGTGTGGGTCATCACGGTGTGGCTTTTGAGACTCCATAACACAGATGCATTGTTCTTAGGGAATCCATTTGTGTCAAACAACCATGGTGGTCAGAGAGCCCCTAGAATATGGAACTGCCACACATGGAGATGGTTAACCTGTAGTGTGACAGAAGCAGTTGCATCACCACACCCAACTTGAGTGAGTGTGGGTCATCAAGGTGTGGCTTTTGTGACTTCATAACATAGATGCATTGATACGTAGGGACTCCAGTTGTGTCAAACAACCATGGTGGTCAGAGAGCCCCTAGAATATGCAACTGCCACACATGGAGATGGTTAACCTGCAGTGTGACATAAGCAGTTGCGTCACCACACCCAACTGGAGTGTGTGTGCGTCATCAAGGTGTGGCTTTTGAGACTCCATAACACAGATACATTGATCTGTAGGGACTCTATTTGTGTCAAACAATTATGGTGGTCAGAGAGCCCAGAAGCCCCTAGATTATGCAACTTCCACACGTAGAGATGGTGAACCTGCAGTGTGACAGAAGCTGTTGCATCACCACACCCAACTGGAGTGTGTGTGGGTCATTAAGGTGTGTCTTTTGAGACTCCATAACACAGATGCATTGATATGTTGGGACTCCAGTTGTGTCAAACAACCATGGTGGACAGAGAGCCCCTAGAATATGCAACTGCCACACATGGAGATGGTTAACCTGCAGTGTGGCAGAAGAAGTTGCATCACCACACCCCACTAGAGTGTGTGGGTCATCAAGGTGTGGCTTTTGAGACTCCATAACACAGATGCGTTGATCTGTAGGGAATCCATTTGTGTCAAACAACCATGGTGGTCAGAGAGCCCCTAGAATATCCAACTGCCACACATGGAGATGGTGAACCTGTAGTGTGACAGAAGAAGTTGCATCACCACACTCAACTGGAGTGAGTGTGGGTCATCAAGGTGTGGCTTTTGAGACTCCATAACACAGATTCATTGATATGTAGGGACTCCAGTTGTGTCAAACAACCATGGTGTTCTGAAAGACCAGAGAGCCCCTAGAATATGCAACTGCCACACATGGAGATGGTGAACCTACAGTGTGACAGAAGCTGTTGCATGACCACACCCAACTGGAGTGTGTGTGGGTCATCAAGGTTTTGCTTTTGAGACTCCATAACACAGATGCATTGATCTGTAGGGACTCCATTTGTGTCAAACTATTATGGTGGTCAGAGAGCCTAGAAGCCCCTAGAATATGCAACTTCCAGACGTAGAGATGGTGAACCTGCAGTGTGACAGAAGCTATTGTATCACCACACCCTACTGGAGTGTGTGTGGGTCATTAAGGTGTGTCTTTTGAGACTCCAAAACACAGATGCATTGATATGTAGGGACTCCATTTGTGTCAAACAACCATGGTGGACAGAGAGCCCAGAGAGCCCCTAGAATATGCAACTGCCACAAATGGAGATGGTTAACCTGCAATCTGGCAGAAGTAGTTGCATCACCACAACCCACTAGAGTGTGTGGGTCATCAAGGTGTGGCTTTTGAGACTCCATAACACAGATGCATTGATCTGTAGGGAATCCATTTGTGTCAAACAACCATGGTGGTCAGAGAGCCCAGAGAGCCCCTAGAATATGCAACTGCCACACATGGAGATGGTGAACCTGTATTGTGACAGAAGCAGTTGCATCACCACAGCCAACTGGAGTGAGTGTGGGTCATCAAGGTGTGGCTTTTGAGACACCATAACACAGATTCGTTGATATGTAGGGACTCCAGTTGTGTCAAACAACCATGGTGTTCTGAAAGACCAGAGAGCCCCTAGAACATGCAACTGCCACACATGGAGATGGTGAACCTACAGTGTGACAGAAGCAGTTGCATCACCACACCCAACTTGAGTGAGTGTGGGTCATCAAGGTGTGGCTTTTGTGACTCAATAACATAGATGCATTGATACGTAGGGAATCCAGTTGTGTCAAACAATTATGGTGGTCAGAGAGCCCAAAAGCCCCTAGAATATGCAACTTCCACATGTAGAGATGGTGAACCTGCAGTGTGACAGAAGTTGTTGCATCACCACACCCAACAGGAGTGTGTGTGGGTCATTAAGGTGTGTCTTTTGAGACTCCATAACACAGACGCATTGATACGTAGGGACTCCATTTGTGTCAAACAACCATGGTGGACAGAGAGCCCCTAGAATATGCAACTGCCACACATGGAGATGGTTAACCTGCAGTGTGACATAAGCAGTTGCGTCACCACACCCAACTGGAGTGTGTGTGCGTCATCAAGGTGTGGCTTTTGAGACTCCATAACACAGATGCATTGATCTGTAGGGACTCTATTTGTGTCAAACAATTATGGTGGTCAGAGAGCCCCTAGAATATGGAACTTCCACACGTAGAGATGGTGAACCTGCAGTGTGACAGAAGCTGTTGCATCACCACACCCAACTGGAGTGTGTGTGGGTCATGAAGGTGTGTCTTTTGAGACTCCATAACACAGATGCATTGATATGTTGGGACTCCAGTTGTGTCAAACAACCATGGTGGTCAGAGAGCCCCTAGAATATGCAACTGCCACACATGGAGATGGTTAACCTGCAGTGTGACATAAGCAGTTGCGTCACCACACCCAACTGGAGTGTGTGTGCGTCATCAAGGTGTGGCTTTTGAGACTCCATAACATAGATGCATTGATCTGTAGGGACTCTATTTGTGTCAAACAACCATGGTGGTCAGAGAGCCCCTAGAATATCCAACTGCCACACATGGAGATGGTGATCCTGTAGTGTGACAGAAGCAGTTGCATCACCACACTCAACTGGAGTGAGTGTGGGTCATCAAGGTGTGGCTTTTGAGACTCCATAACACAGATTCATTGATATGTAGGGACTCCAGTTGTGTCAAACAACCATGGTGTTCTGAAATACCAGAGAGCCCCTAGAATATGCAACTGCCACACATGGAGATGGTGAACCTACAGTGTGACAGAAGCTGTTGCATGACCACACCCAACTGGAGTGTGTGTGGGTCATCAAGGTTTTGCTTTTGAGACTCCATAACACAGATGCATTGATCTGTAGGGACTCCATTTGTGTCAAACTATTATGGTGGTCAGAGAGCCTAGAAGCCCCTAGAATATGCAACTTCCAGACGTAGAGATGGTGAACCTGCAGTGTGACAGAAGCTATTGTTTCACCACACCCTACTGGAGTGTGTGTGGGTCATTAAGGTGTGTCTTTTGAGACTCCAAAACACAGATGCATTGATATGTAGGGACTCCATTTGTGTCAAACAACCATGGTGGACAGAGAGCCCAGAGAGCCCCTAGAATATGCAACTGCCACAAATGGAGATGGTTAACCTGCAATCTGGCAGAAGTAGTTGCATCACCACAACCCACTAGAGTGTGTGGGTCATCAAGGTGTGGCTTTTGAGACTCCATAACACAGATGCATTGATCTGTAGGGAATCCATTTGTGTCAAACAACCATGGTGGTCAGAGAGCCCAGAGAGCCCCTAGAATATGCAACTGCCACACATGGAGATGGTGAACCTGTATTGTGACAGAAGCAGTTGCATCACCACAGCCAACTGGAGTGAGTGTGGGTCATCAAGGTGTGGCTTTTGAGACACCATAACACAGATGCATTGATCTGTAGGGACTCTATTTGTGTCAAACAACCATGGTGTTCTGAAAGACCAGAGAGCCCCTAGAACATGCAACTGCCACACATGGAGATGGTGAACCTACAGTGTGACAGAAGCAATTGCATCACCACACCCAACTTGAGTGAGTGTGGGTCATCACGGTGTGGCTTTTGAGACTCCATAACACAGATGCATTGTTCTTAGGGAATCCATTTGTGTCAAACAACCATGGTGGTCAGAGAGCCCAAAAGCCCCTAGAATATGCAACTTCCACACGTAGAGATGGTTAACCTGTAGTGTGACAGAAGCAGTTGCATCACCACACCCAACTTGAGTGAGTGTGGGTCATCAAGGTGTGGCTTTTGTGACTCCATAACATAGATGCATTGATACGTAGGGACTCCAGTTGTGTCAAACAACCATGGTGGTCAGAGAGACCCTAGAATATGCAACTGCCACACATGGAGATGGTTAACCTGCAGTGTGACATAAGCAGTTGCGTCACCACACCCAACTGGAGTGTGTGTGCGTCATCAAGGTGTGGCTTTTGAGACTCCATAACACAGATGCATTGATCTGTAGGGACTCTATTTGTGTCAAACAATTATGGTGGTCAGAGAGCCCAGAAGCCCCTAGATTATGCAACTTCCACACGTAGAGATGGTGAACCTGCAGTGTGACAGAAGCTGTTGCATCACCACACCCAACTGGAGTGTGTGTGGGTCATTAAGGTGTGTCTTTTGAGACTCCATAACACAGATGCATTGATATGTTGGGACTCCAGTTGTGTCAAACAACCATGGTGGACAGAGAGCCCCTAGAATATGCAACTGCCACACATGGAGATGGTTAACCTGCAGTGTGGCAGAAGAAGTTGCATCACCACACCCCACTAGAGTGTGTGGGTCATCAAGGTGTGGCTTTTGAGACTCCATAACACAGATGCGTTGATCTGTAGGGAATCCATTTGTGTCAAACAACCATGGTGGTCAGAGAGCCCCTAGAATATCCAACTGCCACACATGGAGATGGTGAACCTGTAGTGTGACAGAAGCAGTTGCATCACCACACCCAACTGGAGTGAGTGTGGGTCATCAAGGTGTGGCTTTTGATACTCCATAACACAGATTCATTGATATGTAGGGACTCCAGTTGTGTCAAACAACCATGGTGTTCTGAAAGACCAGAGAGCCCCTAGAATATGCAACTGCCACACATGGAGATGGTGAACCTACAGTGTGACAGAAGCTGTTGCATGACCACACCCAACTGGAGTGTGTGTGGGTCATCAAGGTTTTGCTTTTGAGACTCCATAACACAGATGCATTGATCTGTAGGGACTCCATTTGTGTCAAACTATTATGGTGGTCAGAGAGCCTAGAAGCCCCTAGAATATGCAACTTCCAGACGTAGAGATGGTGAACCTGCAGTGTGACAGAAGCTATTGCATCACCACACCCTACTGGAGTGTGTGTGGGTCATTAAGGTGTGTCTTTTGAGACTCCAAAACACAGATGCATTGATATGTAGGGACTCCATTTGTGTCAAACAACCATGGTGGACAGAGAGCCCAGAGAGCCCCTAGAATATGCAACTGCCACAAATGGAGATGGTTAACCTGCAATCTGGCAGAAGTAGTTGCATCACCACAACCCACTAGAGTGTGTGGGTCATCAAGGTGTGGCTTTTGAGACTCCATAACACAGATGCATTGATCTGTAGGGAATCCATTTGTGTCAAACAACCATGGTGGTCAGAGAGCCCAGAGAGCCCCTAGAATATGCAACTGCCACACATGGAGATGGTGAACCTGTATTGTGACAGAAGCAGTTGCATCACCACAGCCAACTGGAGTGAGTGTGGGTCATCAAGGTGTGGCTTTTGAGACACCATAACACAGATTCATTGATATGTAGGGACACCAGTTGTGTCAAACAACCATGGTGTTCTGAAAGACCAGAGAGCCCCTAGAACATGCAACTGCCACACATGGAGATGGTGAACCTACAGTGTGACAGAAGCAGTTGCATCACCACACCCAACTTGAGTGAGTGTGGGTCATCAAGGTGTGGCTTTTGTGACTCAATAACATAGATGCATTGATACGTAGGGACTCCAGTTGTGTCAAACAATTATGGTGGTCAGAGAGCCCAAAAGCCCCTAGAATATGCAACTTCCACACGTAGAGATGGTGAACCTGTAGTGTGACAGAAGTTGTTGCATCACCACACCCAACAGGAGTGTGTGTGGGTCATTAAGGTGTGTCTTTTGAGACTCCATAACACAGATGCATTGATATGTAGGGACTCCATTTGTGTCAAACAACCATGGTGGACAGAGAGCCCCTAGAATATGCAACTGCCACACATGGAGATGGTTAACCTGCAGTGTGGCAGAAGAAGTTGCATCACCACACCCCACTAGAGTGTGTGGGTCATCACGGTGTGGCTTTTGAGACTCCATAACACAGATGCATTGATCTTAGGGAATCCATTTGTGTCAAACAACCATGGTGGTCAGAGAGCCCCTAGAATATGGAACTGCCACACATGGAGATGGTGAACCTACAGTGTGACAGAAGCAATTGCATCACCACACCCAACTTGAGTGAGTGTGGGTCATCAAGGTGTGGCTTTTGTGACTCAATAACATAGATGCATTGATACGTAGGGACTCCAGTTGTGTCAAACAATTATGGTGGTCAGAGAGCCCAAAAGCCCCTAGAATATGCAACTTCCACACGTAGAGATGGTTAACCTGTAGTGTGACAGAAGCAGTTGCATCACCACACCCAACTTGAGTGAGTGTGGGTCATCAAGGTGTGGCTTTTGTGACTCCATAACATAGATGCATTGATACGTAGGGACTCCAGTTGTGTCAAACAACCATGGTGGTCAGAGAGACCCTAGAATATGCAACTGCCACACATGGAGATGGTTAACCTGCAGTGTGACATAAGCAGTTGCGTCACCACACCCAACTGGAGTGTGTGTGCGTCATCAAGGTGTGGCTTTTGAGACTCCATAACACAGATGCATTGATCTGTAGGGACTCTATTTGTGTCAAACAATTACGGTGGTCAGAGAGCCCAGAAGCCCCTAGATTATGCAACTTCCACACGTAGAGATGGTGAACCTGCAGTGTGACAGAAGCTGTTGCATCACCACACCCAACTGGAGTGTGTGTGGGTCATTAAGGTGTGTCTTTTGAGACTCCATAACACAGATGCATTGATATGTTGGGACTCCAGTTGTGTCAAACAACCATGGTGGACAGAGAGCCCCTAGAATATGCAACTGCCACACATGGAGATGGTTAACCTGCAGTGTGGCAGAAGAAGTTGCATCACCACACCCCACTAGAGTGTGTGGGTCATCAAGGTGTGGCTTTTGAGACTCCATAACACAGATGCTTTGTCTGTAGGGAATCCATTTGTGTCAAACAACCATGGTGGTCAGAGAGCCCCTAGAATATCCAACTGCCACACATGGAGATGGTGAACCTGTAGTGTGACAGAAGCAGTTGCATCACCACACCCAACTGGAGTGAGTGTGGGTCATCAAGGTGTGGCTTTTGATACTCCATAACACAGATTCATTGATATGTAGGGACTCCAGTTGTGTCAAACAACCATGGTGTTCTGAAAGACCAGAGAGCCCCTAGAATATGCAACTGCCACACATGGAGATGGTGAACCTACAGTGTGACAGAAGCTGTTGCATGACCACACCCAACTGGAGTGTGTGTGGGTCATCAAGGTTTTGCTTTTGAGACTCCATAACACAGATGCATTGATCTGTAGGGACTCCATTTGTGTCAAACTATTATGGTGGTCAGAGAGCCTAGAAGCCCCTAGAATATGCAACTTCCAGACGTAGAGATGGTGAACCTGCAGTGTGACAGAAGCTATTGCATCACCACACCCTACTGGAGTGTGTGTGGGTCATTAAGGTGTGTCTTTTGAGACTCCAAAACACAGATGCATTGATATGTAGGGACTCCATTTGTGTCAAACAACCATGGTGGACAGAGAGCCCAGAGAGCCCCTAGAATATGCAACTGCCACAAATGGAGATGGTTAACCTGCAATCTGGCAGAAGTAGTTGCATCACCACAACCCACTAGAGTGTGTGGGTCATCAAGGTGTGGCTTTTGAGACTCCATAACACAGATGCATTGATCTGTAGGGAATCCATTTGTGTCAAACAACCATGGTGGTCAGAGAGCCCAGAGAGCCCCTAGAATATGCAACTGCCACACATGGAGATGGTGAACCTGTATTGTGATAGAAGCAGTTGCATCACCACAGCCAACTGGAGTGAGTGTGGGTCATCAAGGTGTGGCTTTTGAGACACCATAACACAGATTCATTGATATGTAGGGACACCAGTTGTGTCAAACAACCATGGTGTTCTGAAAGACCAGAGAGCCCCTAGAACATGCAACTGCCACACATGGAGATGGTGAACCTATAGTGTGACAGAAGCAGTTGCATCACCACACCCAACTTGAGTGAGTGTGGGTCATCAAGGTGTGGCTTTTGTGACTCAATAACATAGATGCATTGATACGTAGGGACTCCAGTTGTGTCAAACAATTATGGTGGTCAGAGAGCCCAAAAGCCCCTAGAATATGCAACTTCCACACGTAGAGATGGTGAACCTGCAGTGTGACAGAAGTTGTTGCATCACCACACCCAACAGGAGTGTGTGTGGGTCATTAAGTTGTGTCTTTTGAGACTCCATAACACAGATGCATTGATATGTAGGGACTCCATTTGTGTCAAACAACCATGGTGGACAGAGAGCCCCTAGAATATGCAACTGCCACACATGGAGATGGTTAACCTGCAGTGTGGCAGAAGAAGTTGCATCACCACACCCCACTAGAGTGTGTGGGTCATCACGGTGTGGCTTTTGAGACTCCATAACACAGATGCATTGATCTTAGGGAATCCATTTGTGTCAAACAACCATGGTGGTCAGAGAGCCCCTAGAATATGGAACTGGCACACATGGAGATGGTTAACCTGCAGTGTGACAGAAGCAGTTGCATCACCACACCCAACTTGAGTGAGTGTGGGTCATCAAGGTGTGGCTTTTGTGACTCCATAACATAGATGCATTGATACGTAGGGACTCCAGTTGTGTCAAACAACCATGGTGGTCAGAGAGCCCCTAGAATATGCAACTGCCACACATGGAGATGGTTAACCTGCAGTGTGACATAAGCAGTTGCGTCACCACACCCAACTGGAGTGTGTGTGCGTCATCAAGGTGTGGCTTTTGAGACTCCATAACACAGATGCATTGATCTGTAGGGACTCTATTTGTGTCAAACAATTATGGTGGTCAGAGAGCCCAGAAGCCCCTAGATTATGCAACTTCCACACGTAGAGATGGTGAACCTGCAGTGTGACAGAAGCTGTTGCATCACCACACCCAACTGGAGTGTGTGTGGGTCATTAAGGTGTGTCTTTTGAGACTCCATAACACAGATGCATTGATATGTTGGGACTCCAGTTGTGTCAAACAACCATGGTGGACAGAGAGCCCCTAGAATATGCAACTGCCACACATGGAGATGGTTAACCTGCAGTGTGGCAGAAGAAGTTGCATCACCACACCCCACTAGAGTGTGTGGGTCATCAAGGTGTGGCTTTTGAGACTCCATAACACAGATGCGTTGATCTGTAGGGAATCCATTTGTGTCAAACAACCATGGTGGTCAGAGAGCCCCTAGAATATCCAACTGCCACACATGGAGATGGTGAACCTGTAGTGTGACAGAAGCAGTTGCATCACCACACCCAACTGGAGTGAGTGTGGGTCATCAAGGTGTGGCTATTGAGACTCCATAACACAAATTCATTGATATGTAGGGACTCCAGTTGTGTCAAACAACCATGGTGTTCTGAAAGACCAGAGAGCCCCTAGAATATGCAACTACCACACATGGAGATGGTGAACCTACAGTGTGACAGAAGCTGTTGCATCACCACACCCAACTGGAGTGTGTGTGGGTCATCAAGGTTTTGCTTTTGAGACTCCATAACACAGATGCATTGATCTGTAGGGACTCCATTTGTGTCAAACTATTATGGTGGTCAGAGAGCCTAGAAGCCCCTAGAATATGCAACTTCCAGACGTCGAGATGGTGAACCTGGAGTGTGACAGAAGCTATTGCATCACCACACCCTACTGGAGTGTGTGTGGGTCATTAAGGTGTGTCTTTTGAGACTCCAAAACACAGATGCATTGATATGTAGGGACTCCATTTGTGTCAAACAACCATGGTGGACAGAGAGCCCAGAGGGACCCTAGAATATGCAACTGCCACAAATGGAGATGGTTAACCTGCAATCTGGCAGAAGTAGTTGCATCACCACAACCCACTAGAGTGTGTGGGTCATCAAGGTGTGTCTTTTGAGACTCCATAACACAGATGCATTGATCTGTAGGGAATCCATTTGTGTCAAACAACCATGGTGGTCAGAGAGCCCAGAGAGCCCCTAGAATATGCAACTGCCACACATGGAGATGGTGAACCTGTATTGTGACAGAAGCAGTTGCATCACCACAGCCAACTGGAGTGAGTGTGGGTCATCAAGGTGTGGCTTTTGAGACACCATAACACAGATTCATTGATATGTAGGGACTCCAGTTGTGTGAAACAACCATGGTGTTCTGAAAGACCAGAGAGCCCCTAGAACATGCAACTGCCACACATGGAGATGGTGAACCTACAGTGTGATAGAAGCAGTTGCATCACCACACCCAACTGGAGTGTGTGTGGGTCATCAAGGTTTGGCTTTTGAGACTCCATAACACAGATGCATTGATCTGTAGGGACTCCATTTGTGTCAAACAATTATGGTGGTCAGAGAGCCCAGAAGCCCCTAGAATATGCAACTTCCAGACATAGAGATGGTGAACCTGTAGTGTGACAGAAGCTGTTGCGTCACCACACCCAACTGGAGTGTGTGTGGGTTATTAAGGTGTGTCTTTTGAGACTCCATAACACAGATGCATTGATCTGTAGGGAATCCATTTGTGTCAAACAACCATGGTGGTCAGAGAGCCCGGAGAGCCCCTAGAATATGCAACTGCCACACATGGAGATGGTGAACCTGCAGTGTGACAGAAGCAGTTGCATCACCACACCCAACTTGAGTGAGTGTGGGTCATCAAGGTGTGGCTTTTGTGACTCAATAACATAGATGCATTGATACGTAGGGACTCCAGTTGTGTCAAACAACCATGGTGGTCAGAGAGCCCCTAGAATATGCAACTGCCACACATGGAGATGGTTAACCTGCAGTGTGACAGAAGCAGTTGCGTCACACACCCAACTGGAGTGTGTGTGGGTCATCAAGGTGTGGCTTTTGAGACTCCATAACACAGATGCATTGATCTGTAGGGACTCCATTTCTGTCAAACAATTATGGTGGTCAGAGAGCCCAGAAGCCCCTAGAATATGCAACTTCCACACGTAGAGATGGTGAACCTGAAGTGTGACAGAAGCTGTTGCATCACCACACCCAACTGGAGTGTGTGCGGGTCATTAAGGTGTGTCTTTTGAGACTCCATAACACAGATGCATTGATATGTAGGGACTCCATTTGTGTCAAACAACCATGGTGGACAGAGAGCCCAGAGAGCCCCTAGAATATGCAACTTCCACACATGGAGATGGTTAACCTGCAGTGTGACAGAAGCTGTTGCATCACCACAACCCACTAGAGTGTGTGGGTCATCAAGGTGTGGCTTTTGAGACTCCATAACACAGATGCATTGATCTGTAGGGAATCCATTTGTGTCAAACAACCATGGTGGTCAGAGAGCCCTTAGAGCCCCTAGAATATCCAACTGCCACACATGGAGATGGTGAACCTGTAGTGTGACAGAAGCAGTTGCATCACGACACCCAACTGGAGTGAGTGTGGGTCATCAAGGTGTGGCTTTTGAGATACCATAACACAGATTCATTGATATGTAGGGACTCCAGTTGTGTCAAACAACCATGGTGTTCTGAAAGACCAGAGAGCCCCTAGAACATGCAACTGCCACACATGGAGATGGTGAACCTACAGTGTGATAGAAGCACTTGCATCACCACACCCAACTGGAGTGTGTGTGGGTCATCAAGGTTTGGCTTTTGAGACTCCATAACACAGATGCATTGATCTGTAGGGACTCCATTTGTGTCAAACAATTATGGTGGTCAGAGAGCCCAGAAGCCCCTAGAATATGCAACTTCCAGACATAGAGATGGTGAACCTGCAGTGTGACAGAAGCTATTGCGTCACCACACCCAACTGGAGTGTGTGTGGGTTATTAAGGTGTGTCTTTTGAGACTCCATAACACAGATGCATTGATATGTACGGACTCCATTTGTGTCAAACAACCATGGTGGACAGAGAGCCTAGAGAGCCCCTAGAATATGCAACAGCGACAAATGGAGATGCTTAACCTGCAATGTGGCAGAAGAAGTTGCATCACCACACCCCACTAGAGTGTGTGGGTCATCAAGGTGTGGCTTTTGAGACTCCATAACACAGATGCATTGATCTGTAGGGAATCCATTTGTGTCAAACAACCATGGTGGTCAGAGAGCCCGGAGAGCCCCTAGAATATGCAACTGCCACACATGGAGATGGTGAACCTGCAGTGTGACAGAAGTAGTTGCATCACCACACCCAACTTGAGTGAGTGTGGGTCATCAAGGTGTGGCTTTTGTGACTCCATAACATAGATGCATTGATACGTAGGGACTCCAGTTGTGTCAAACAACCATGGTGGTCCGAGAGCCCCAAGAATCTGCACCTACCACACATGGAGATGGTTAACCTACAGTGCGACAGAAGCAATTGAGTCACCACACCCAACTGGAGTGTGTGTGCGTCATCAAGGTGTGGCTTTTGAGACTCCATAACACAGATGCATTGATCTGTAGGGACTCTATTTGTGTCAAACAATTATGGTGGTCAGAGAGCCCAGAAGCCCCTAGAATATGCAACTTCCACACGTAGAGATGGTGAACCTGCAGTGTGACAGAAGCTGTTGCATCACCACACCCAACTGGAGTGTGTGCGGGTCATTAAGGTGTGTCTTTTGAGACTCCATAACACAGATGCATTGATATGTAGGGACTACATTTGTGTCAAAAAACCATGGTGGACAGAGATCCCAGAGAGCCCCTAGAATATGCAACTGCCACACAGTTGCATCACCAGACCCAACTTAGTGTGTGTGGGTCATCAAGGTGTGGCTTTTCAGACTCCATAACACAGATGCATTGATATCTAAGGACTCCATCTGTCTCAAATAACCTAGGTGGTCAGAGAGCCTAGAGAGCCCCTAGAATATGCAACTGCCACACATGGGGATGGTTAAACCTGCAGTGTGACAGAAGCAGTTGCATCACCACACCCAACTTAGTGTGTGTGGGTCATCAAGTTGTGGCTTTTCAGACTCGGTAACACAGATGCATTGATATATAGGGACTCCATCTGTCTCTAATAACCATGGTGATCAGAGAGCCCAGAGAGCCACTAAAACATGCAACTGCCACACATGGAGATGGTCAACCTGCAATGTGATAGAAGCAGTTGCATCACCACACCCAAATGGAGTGTGTGTGGGTCATTAAGGTGTGGATTTTGAGAATCCATAACACAGATGCATTGATCTGTAGGGCTCCATTTGTGTAAAACAACCATGGTCGTCAGAGAGCCCAAAGAGCCCCTAGAATATGCAACTGCCACACATGGAGATAGTGAACCTACAGCGTGACAGAAGCAGTTGCATCACCACACCCAACTGGAGTGTGTGTGGGTCATCAAGGTGTGGCTTTTGAGACTCCATAACACATATGCAATGATCTGTCGGGACTCCATTTGTGTCAAACAACAATGGTTGTCATAGAGCCTAGAGAGCCCCTAGAATATGCAACAGGCACACATGGAAATGGTGAACCTGTAGTGTGACAGAAGCAGTTGCATCACCACACCAAACTGGAGTGTGTGTGGGTCATCAAGGTGTGGCTTTTGACACTCCATAACACAGATGCAGTGATCTTTAGGGACTTCATTTGTGTCAAACAACCATGGTGTGGTCAGAGAGCCTAGAGAGCCCCTAGAATATGCAACTACCACACATGGAGATGGGTAAACCTACAGTGTGACAGAAACAGTTGCATCACCTCACCCAACTAGAGTGTGTGTGGGTCATCAATGTGTGGCTTTTCAGACTCCATAACACAGATGCATTGATATCTAAGGACTCCATCTGTCTCAAATAACCATGGTGGTCAGAGAGCCCAGAGAGCCACTAGAATATGCAACTGCCACACATGGAGATGGTTAACCTGCAGTGTGATAGAAGCACTGACATCACCACACCCAACTGGAGTGTGTGTGGGTCATCAAGGTGTGGCTTTTGAGAATCCATAACACGGATGCATTGATCTGTAGGGACTCTATTTGTGTCAAACAACCATGGTGGTAAGAGAGCCCAGAGAGCCCCTAGAATATGCAAATGCCACACATGTAGATGGTTAAACTGCAGTGTGATAGAAGCAGTTGCATCACCACACCCAACTGGAGTGTGTGTGGGTCATTAAGGTGTGGCTTTTGAGAATCCATAACACAGATGCATTGATCTGTAGGGACTCTATTTGTGTCAAACAACCATGGTGGTCAGATATCCCAGAGAGCCCCTAGAATATGCAACTGCCACACATGGAGATGGTGAACCTGCAGCGTGATAGAAGTAGTTGCATCACCACACCCAACTAGAGTGTGTGTGGGTCATCAAGGTGTGGCTTTTGAGACTACATAACACATATACATTGATCTGTAGGGACTCCAGTTGTGTCAAACAACCATGGTGGTCAGAGAGCCAAGAGAGCCCCTAGAATATGCAACTGCCACACATGGAGATGGTGAACCTACAGTGTGACAGAAGCACTGACATGACGACACCCAACTGGAGTGTGTGTGGGTCATCAAGGTGTGGATTTTGAGAATCCATAACACGGATGCATTGATCTGTAGGGACTCTATTTGTGTCAAACAACCATGGTGGTAAGAGAGCCCCTAGAATATGCAACTGCCACACATGTAGATGGTTAAACTGCAGTGTGATAGAAGCAGTTGCATCACCACACCCAACTGGAGTGTGTGTGGGTCATTAAGGTGTGGCTTTTGAGAATCCATAACATGGATGCATTGATCTGTAGGGACTCTATTTGTGTCAAACAACCATGGTGGTCAGATATCCCAGAGAGCCCCTAGAATATGCAACTGCCACACATGGAGATGGTGAACCTGCAGTGTGATAGAAGCAGTTGCATCACCACACCCAACTAGAGTGTGTGTGGGTCATCAAGGTGTGGCTTTTGAGACTACATAACACATATACATTGATCTGTAGGGACTCCAGTTGTGTCAAACAACCATGGTGGTCAGAGAGCCAAGAGAGCCCCTAGAATATGCAACTGCCACACATGGAGATGGTGAACCTGCAGTGTCACAGAATAAGTTGCATTACCACACCCAACTGGAGTGTGTGTGGGTCATCAAGGTGTGGATTTTGAGACTCCATAACAGAGATGCATTGATCTGTAGGGACTCCATTTGTGTCAAACAACCATTGTGGTCAGAGAGCCCAGAGAGCTCCTAGAATATGCAACTACCACACATGGAGATGGTGAACCTGCAGTGTGATAGAAGCAGTTGCATCACCACACCCAACTGGAGTGTGTGTGGGTCATCAACGTGTGGCTTTTGAGACTCCATAACATAGATGCATTGACATGTAGGGACTCCGGTTGTGTCAAACAACCATGGTGGTCAGAGAGCACCTAGAATATGAAACTGCCACACATGGAGATGGTTAACCTGTAGTGTGACAAAAGCAGTTGCATCACCACACCCAACTGGAGTGTGTGTGGGTCATCAAGGTGTGCCTTTTGAGACTCCATAACACATATGCATTGATTTGTAGGGACTTCAGTTGGGTCAAAAAACCATGGTGTTCAGAGAGCCCAGAGAGCCCCTAGAATATGCAACTGCCACACATGAAGATGGTAAACCTGCAGTGTGACAGAAGCATTTGCATCACCACGCCCAACTAGAGTGTGTGTGGGTCATCAAGGTGTGGCTTTTGAGACTCCATAACACAGAAGCATTGATCTGTCGGGACTTCATTTGTGTCAAACAACCATGGTGGTCAGAGAGCCCAGAGATCCCCTAGAATATGCAACTGCCACACATGGAGATGGGTAAACCTGCAGTGTGATAGAAGCAGTTGCATCACCACACCCAACTTAGTGTGTGTGGGTCATCAAGGTGTGGCTTTTCAGAGTCCATAACACAGATGCATTGATATCTAAGGACTCCATCTGTCTCAAATAACCATGGTGGTCAGAGAGCCCAGAGAGCCACTAGAATATGCAACTGCCACACATGGAGATGGTTAACCTGCAGTGTGATAGAAGCAGTGACATCACTACACCCAATTGGAGTGTGTGTGGGTCATCAAGCTGTGGCTTTTGAGAATCCATAACACGGATGCATTGATCTGTAGGGACTCTATTTGTGTCAAACAACCATGGTGGTAAGAGAGCCCAGAGAGCCCCTAGAATATGCAAATGCCACACATGGAGATAGTTAACCTGCAGTGTGATAGAAGCAGTTGCATCACCCCACCCAACTGGAGTGTGTGTGGGTCATCAAGGTGTGGCTTTTGAGAATCCATAACACAGATGCATTGATCTGTAGGGACTCTATTTGTGTCAAACAACCATGGTGGTCAGAGAGCCCAGAGAGACCCTAGAATATGCAACTGCCACACATGGAGATGGTGAACCTACAGTGTGATAGAAGCAGTTGCATCACCACACCCAACTAGAGTGTGTGTGGGTCATTAAGGTGTGGCTTTTGAGACTACATAACACAGATGCATTGATCTGTAGGGACTCCAGTTGTGTCAAACAACCATGGTCGTCAGAGAGCCTAGAGAGCCCCTAGAATATGCAACTTCCACACATGGAGATATTGAACCTGCAGTGTGACAGAAGCAGTTGCATAACCACACCTAACTAGAGTTTCTGTGGGTCATCAAGGTGTGGCTTTTGAGACTCCATAACACAGATGCATTGATCTGTAGGGACTCCATCTGTGTCAAACAACCATGGTGGTCAGAGAGCCCAGAGAGCCCCTAGAATTTCAACTGCCACACATGGAGATGGTGAACCTGCAGTGTGACAGAAGCAGTTGCATTACCACACCCAACTTGAGTGTCTGTGGGTCAACAAGGTGTGTCTTTTGAGACTCCATAACACAGATGCATTGATATGTAAGGACTCTAGTTGTGTCACACATGGAGATTGTTAACTTGAAGTGTGATAGAAGAAGTTGCATCACCACACCCAATTGGAGTGTGTGTTGGTCATGAAGGTGTGGCTTTTGAGACTCCATCACCGAGATGCATTGATCTGTAGGGACTCCATTTGTGTCAAACAACCATGGTGGTCAGAGAGCCCAGAGAGCCCCTAGAGTATACAACTACCACACATGGAGATGGGTAAACCTGCAGTGTGACGGAAGCAGTTGCATCAACACACCCAACTAGAGTGTGTGTGGCTCCTCAAGGTGTGGATTTTGAAACTCCATAACAGATATGCATTGATATGTAGGGACTCCATTTGTGTCAAACAACCATGGTGGTCAGAGAGCCCCTAGAATATGCAACTGCCACACATGGAGATGGTTAACCTGAAGTGTGACAGAAGCAGTTGCATCACCACACCCAACTGGAGTGTGTGTGGGCCATCAAGGTGTTGCTTTTGATACTCCATAACACAGATGCATTGATCTGTAGGGGCTCCATTTGTGTCAAACAACCATGGTGGTCAGAGAGCCCAGAGAGCCCCTATAATATTCAACTACCACACATGGAGATGGCCAACCTGCAGTGTGACAGAAGCAGTTGCATCACCCACCCAACTGAGTGTGTGTGGGTCATTAAGGTATGGCTTTTGAGACTCCATAACACATATGCATTGATCAGTAGGGACTTCATTTGTGTCAAACAACCATGGTGGTCAGAGAGCCCAGAGAGCCCCGAGAATATGCAACTACCACACATGGAGATGAGTAAACCTGCAGTGTGATAGACGCAGTTGCATCACCACGCCCAACTAGATTGTGTGTGGGTCATCAAGGTTTGCTTTTGAGACTCCATAACACAGATGCATTGATTTTAGGGACTCCATTTGTGTCAAACAACCATGGTGGTCAGAGAGGCCAAAGAGCCCCTAGAATATGCAAGTACAATACATCGAGATGGTTAACCTGCAGTGTGACAGAAGCAGTTGCATGACCACACCCAACTGGAGTGTGTGTGGGTCAGCAAGGTGTGGCTTTTGAGACTCCATAACACAGATGTATTGATCTGTAGGGACTCCATTTGTGTCAAACAACCATGGTGGTTAGAGAGCCCAAAGAGCCCCTAGAATATGCAACTGCCACACATGGAGATGGTGAACCTGTAGTGTGACAGAAGCATTTGCATCACCATACCCAACTGGAGTGTGTGTGGGTCATTAAGGTGTGGCTTTTGAGACTCCATAACACAGATGCATTGATCTATAGGTACTCCATTTGTGTCAAACAACCATGGTGGTCAGAGAGCCCCGAGAGCACCTAGAATATGCAACTACCACACATGGAGATGGGTAAACCTGCAGTGTGACAGAAGCAGTTGCATCACCACACCGAACTAGACTGTGCGTGGGTCATCAAGGTGTGGCGTTTGAGACTCCATAACACAAATGCATTGATATGTAGGGACTCCATTTGTGTCAAACAACCATGGTGGTCAGAGAGCCTAGAGAGCCTGGTGAACCTGCAGTGTGACAGAAGCAGTTGCATCACCACACCCAACTTGAGTGAGTGTGGGTCATCAAGGTGTGGCTTTTGTGACTCAATAACATAGATGCATTGATACGTAGGGACTCCAGTTGTGTCAAACAACCATGGTGGTCAGAGAGCCCCTAGAATATGCAACTGCCACACATGGAGATGGTTAACCTGCAGTGTGACAGAAGCAGTTGCGTCACCACACCCAACTGGAGTGTGCGTGCGTCATAAAGGTGTGGATTTTGAGACTCCATAACACAGATGCATTGATCTGTAGGGACTCTATTTGTGTCAAACAATTATGGTGGTTAGAGAGCCCAGAAGCCCCTAGAATATGCAACTCCCACACGTAGAGATGGTGAACCTGCAGTGTGACAGAAGCTGTTGCATCACCACACCCAACTGGAGTGTGTGTGGGTCATTAAGGTGTGTCTTTTGAGACTCCATAACACAGATGCATTGATATGTAGGGACTCCATTTGTGTCAAACAACCATGGTGGACAGAGAGCCCCTAGAATATGCAATTGCCACACATGGAGTTGGTTAACTTGCAGTGTGGCAGAAGAAGTTGCATCACCACACCCCACTAGAGTGTGTTGGTCATCACGGTGTGGATTTTGAGACTCCATGACACAGATGCATTGATCTGTAGGGAATCCATTTGTGTCAAACAACCATGGTGGTCAGAGAGCCTGGAGAGCCCCTAGAATATGCAACTGCCACACATGGAGATGGTGAACCTGCAGTGTGACAGAAGCAGTTGCATCACCACACCCAACTAGAGTGAGTGTGGGTCATCAAGGTGTGGCTTTCGAGACTAAATAACATAGATGCATTGATATGTAGGGACTCCAGTTGTGTCAAACAACCATGGTGGTCAGAGAGTCCCTAGAATATGCAACTGCCACACATGGAGATGGTTAACCTGAAGTGTGAGAGAAGCAGTTGCGTCACACACCCAACTGGAGTGTGTGTGGGTCATCAAGGTGTGGCTTTTGAGACTCCATAACACAGATGCATTGATCTGTAGGGACTCCATTTCTGTCAAACAATTATGGTGGTCAGAGAGCCCAGAAGCCCCTAGAATATGCAACTTCCACACGTAGAGATGGTGAACCTGAAGTGTGACAGAAGCTGTTGCATCACCACACCCAACTGGAGTGTGTGCGGGTCATTAAGGTGTGTCTTTTGAGACTCCATAACACAGATGCATTGATATGTAGGGACTCCATTTGTGTCAAACAACCATGGTGGACAGAGAGCCCAGAGAGCCCCTAGAATATGCAACTTCCACACATGGAGATGGTTAACCTGCAGTGTGACAGAAGCTGTTGCATCACCACAACCCACTAGAGTGTGTGGGTCATCAAGGTGTGGCTTTTGAGACTCCATAACACAGATGCATTGATCTGTAGGGAATCCATTTGTGTCAAACAACCATGGTGGTCAGAGAGCCCAGAGAGCCCCTAGAATATCCAACTGCCACACATGGAGATTGTGAACCTGTAGTGTGACAGAAGCAGTTGCATCACGACACCCAACTGGAGTGAGTGTGGGTCATCAAGGTGTGGCTTTTGAGATACCATAACACAGATTCATTGATATGTAGGGACTCCAGTTGTGTCAAACAACAATGGTGTTCTGAAAGACCAGAGAGCCCCTAGAACATGCAACTGCCACACATGGAGATGGTGAACCTACAGTGTGATAGAAGCACTTGCATCACCACACCCAACTGGAGTGTGTGTGGGTCATCAAGGTTTGGCTTTTGAGACTCCATAACACAGATGCATTGATCTGTAGGGACTCCATTTGTGTCAAACAATTATGGTGGTCAGAGAGCCCAGAAGCCCCTAGAATATGCAACTTCCAGACATAGAGATGGTGAACCTGCAGTGTGACAGAAGCTATTGCGTCACCACACCCAACTGGAGTGTGTGTGGGTTATTAAGGTGTGTCTTTTGAGACTCCATAACACAGATGCATTGATATGTACGGACTCCATTTGTGTCAAACAACCATGGTGGACAGAGAGCCTAGAGAGCCCCTAGAATATGCAACAGCGACAAATGGAGATGCTTAACCTGCAATGTGGCAGAAGAAGTTGCATCACCACACCCCACTAGAGTGTGTGGGTCATCAAGGTGTGGCTTTTGAGACTCCATAACACAGATGCATTGATCTGTAGGGAATCCATTTGTGTCAAACAACCATGGTGGTCAGAGAGCCCGGAGAGCCCCTAGAATATGCAACTGCCACACATGGAGATGGTGAACCTGCAGTGTGACAGAAGTAGTTGCATCACCACACCCAACTTGAGTGAGTGTGGGTCATCAAGGTGTGGCTTTTGTGACTCCATAACATAGATGCATTGATACGTAGGGACTCCAGTTGTGTCAAACAACCATGGTGGTCCGAGAGCCCCAAGAATCTGCACCTACCACACATGGAGATGGTTAACCTGCAGTGCGACAGAAGCAATTGAGTCACCACACCCAACTGGAGTGTGTGCGCGTCATCAAGGTGTGGCTTTTGAGACTCCATAACACAGATGCATTGATCTGTAGGGACTCTATTTGTGTCAAACAATTATGGTGGTCAGAGAGCCCAGAAGCCCCTAGAATATGCAACTGCCACACATGGAGATGGTTAACCTGCAGTGTGATAGAAGCACTGACATCACCACACCCAACTGGAGTGTGTGTGGGTCATCAAGGTGTGGCTTTTGAGAATCCATAACACGGATGCATTGATCTGTAGGGACTCTATTTGTGTCAAACAACCATGGTGGTAAGAGAGCCCAGAGAGCCCCTAGAATATGCAAATGCCACACATGTAGATGGTTAAACTGCAGTGTGATAGAAGCAGCTGCATCACCACACCCAACTGGAGTGTGTGTGGGTCATTAAGGTGTGGCTTTTGAGAATCCATAACACAGATGCATTGATCTGTAGGGACTCTATTTGTGTCAAACAACCATGGTGGTCAGATATCCCAGAGAGCCCCTAGAATATGCAACTGCCACACATGGAGATGGTGAACCTGCAGCGTGATAGAAGTAGTTGCATCACCACACCCAATTAGAGTGTGTGTGGGTCATCAAGGTGTGGCTTTTGAGACTACATAACACATATACATTGATCTGTAGGGACTCTAGTTGTGTCAAACAACCATGGTGGTCAGAGAGCCAAGAGAGCCCCTAGAATATGCAACTGCCACACATGGAGATGGTGAACCTACAGTGTGACAGAAGCACTGACATGACGACACCCAACTGGAGTGTGTGTGGGTCATCAAGGTGTGGATTTTGAGAATCCATAACACGGATGCATTGATCTGTAGGGACTCTATTTGTGTCAAACAACCATGGTGGTAAGAGAGCCCCTAGAATATGCAACTGCCACACATGTAGATGGTTAAACTGCAGTGTGATAGAAGCAGTTGCATCACCACACCCAACTGGAGTGTGTGTGGGTCATTAAGGTGTGGCTTTTGAGAATCCATAACATGGATGCATTGATCTGTAGGGACTCTATTTGTGTCAAACAACCATGGTGGTCAGATATCCCAGAGAGCCCCTAGAATATGCAACTACCACACATGGAGATGGTGAACCTGCAGTGTGATAGAAGGAGTTGCATCACCACACCCAACTAGAGTGTGTGTGGGTCATCAAGGTGTGGCTTTTGAGACTACATAACACATATACATTGATCTGTAGGGACTCCAGTTGTGTCAAACAACCATGGTGGTCAGAGAGCCAAGAGAGCCCCTAGAATATGCAACTGCCACACATGGAGATGGTGAACCTGCAGTGTGACAGAATAAGTTGCATTACCACACCCAACTGGAGTGTGTGTGGGTCATCAAGGTGTGGATTTTGAGACTCCATAACAGAGATGCATTGATCTGTAGGGACTCCATTTGTGTCAAACAACCATTGTGGTCAGAGAGCCCAGAGAGCTCCTAGAATATGCATCTACCACACATGGAGATGGTGAACCTGCAGTGTGATAGAAGCAGTTGCATCACCACACCCAACTGGAGTGTGTGTGGGTCATCAACGTGTGGCTTTTGAGACTCCATAACATAGATGCATTGATATGTAGGGACTCCGGTTGTGTCAAACAACCATGGTGGTCAGAGAGCACCTAGAATATGAAACTGCCACACATGGAGATGGTTAACCTGTAGTGTGACAAAAGCAGTTGCATCACCACACCCAACTGGAGTGTGTGTGGGTCATCAAGGTGTGCCTTTTGAGACTCCATAACACATATGCATTGATTTGTAGGGCTTCAGTTGGGTCAAAAAACCATGGTGTTCAGAGAGCCCAGAGAGCCCCTAGAATATGCAACTACCACACATGAAGATGGTAAACCTGCAGTGTGACAGAAGCATTTGCATCACCACGCCCAACTAGAGTGTGTGTGGGTCATCGAGGTGTGGCTTTTGAGACTCCATAACACAGAAGCATTGATCTGTCGGGACTTCATTTGTGTCAAACAACCATGGTGGTCAGAGAGCCCAGAGATCCCCTAGAATATGCAACTGCCACACATGGAGATGGGTAAACCTGCAGTGTGATAGAAGCAGTTGCATCACCACACCCAACTTAGTGTGTGTGGGTCATCAAGGTGTGGCTTTTCAGAGTCCATAACACAGATGCATTGATATCTAAGGACTCCATCTGTCTCAAATAACCATGGTGGTCAGAGAGCCCAGAGAGCCACTAGAATATGCAACTGCCACACATGGAGATGGTTAACCTGCAGTGTGATAGAAGCAGTGACATCACTACACCCAATTGGAGTGTGTGTGGGTCATCAAGCTGTGGCTTTTGAGAATCCATAACACGGATGCATTGATCTGTAGGGACTCTATTTGTGTCAAACAACCATGGTGGTAAGAGAGCCCAGAGAGCCCCTAGAATATGCAACTGCCACACATGGAGATAGTTAACCTGCAGTGTGATAGAAGCAGTTGCATCACCCCACCCAACTAGAGTGTGTGTGGGTCATCAAGGTGTGGCTTTTGAGAATCCATAACACAGATGCATTGATCTGTAGGGACTCTATTTGTGTCAAACAACCATGGTGGTCAGAGAGCCCAGAGAGACCCTAGAATATGCAACTGCCACACATGGAGATGGTGAACCTACAGTGTGATAGAAGCAGTTGCATCACCACACCCAACTAGAGTGTGTGTGGGTCATTAAGGTGTGGCTTTTGAGACTACATAACACAGATGCATTGATCTGTAGGGACTCCAGCTGTGTCAAACAACCATGGTCGTCAGAGAGCCTAGAGAGCCCCTAGAATATGCAACTTCCACACATGGAGATATTGAACCTACAGTGTGACAGAAGCAGTTGCATAACCACACCTAACTAGAGTGTCTGTGGGTCATCAAGGTGTGGCTTTTGAGACTCCATAACACAGATGCATTGATCTGTAGGGACTCCATCTGTGTCAAACAACCATGGTGGTCAGAGAGCCTAGAGAGCCCCTAGAATTTCAACTGCCACACATGGAGATGGTGAACCTGCAGTGTGACAGAAGCAGTTGCATTACCACACCCAACTTGAGTGTCTGTGGGTCAACAAGGTGTGTCTTTTGAGACTCCATAACACAGATGCATTGATATGTAAGGACTCTAGTTCTGTCACACATGGAGATTGTTAACTTGAAGTGTGATAGAAGAAGTTGCATCACCACACCCAATTGGAGTGTGTGTTGGTCATGAAGGTGTGGCTTTTGAGACTCCATCACCGAGATGCATTGATCTGTAGGGACTCCATTTGTGTCAAACAACCATGGTGGTCAGAGAGCCCAGAGAGCCCCTAGAGTATACAACTACCACACATGGAGATGGGTAAACCTGCAGTGTGACGGAAGCAGTTGCATCAACACACCCAACTAGAGTGTGTGTGGCTCCTCAAGATGTGGATTTTGAAACTCCATAACAGATATGCATTGATATGTAGGGACTCCATTTGTGTCAAACAACCATGGTGGTCAGAGAGCCCCTAGAATATGCAACTGCCACACATGGAGATGGTTAACCTGAAGTGTGACAGAAGCAGTTGCATCACCACACCCAACTGGAGTGTGTGTGGGCCATCAAGGTGTTGCTTTTGATACTCCATAACACAGATGCATTGATCTGTAGGGGCTCCATTTGTGTCAAACAACCATGGTGGTCAGAGAGCCTAGAGAGCCCCTATAATATTCAACTACCACACATGGAGATGGCCAACCTGCAGTGTGACAGAAGCAGTTGCATCACCCACCCAACTGAGTGTGTGTGGGTCATTAAGGTATGGCTTTTGAGACTCCATAACACATATGCATTGATCAGTAGGGACTTCATTTGTGTCAAACAACCATGGTGGTCAGAGAGCCCAGAGAGCCCCGAGAATATGCAACTACCACACATGGAGATGAGTAAACCTGCAGTGTGATAGACGCAGTTGCATCACCACGCCCAACTAGATTGTGTGTGGGTCATCAAGGTTTGCTTTTGAGACTCCATAACACAGATGCATTGATTTTAGGCACTCCATTTGTGTCAAACAACCATGGTGGTCAGAGAGGCCAAAGAGCCCCTAGAATATGCAAGTACAATACATCGAGATGGTTAACCTGCAGTGTGACAGAAGCAGTTGCATGACCACACCCAACTGGAGTGTGTGTGGGTCAGCAAGGTGTGGCTTTTGAGACTCCATAACACAGATGTATTGATCTGTAGGGACTCCATTTGTGTCAAACAACCATGGTGGTTAGAGAGCCCAAAGAGCCCCTAGAATATGCAACTGCCACACATGGAGATGGTGAACCTGTAGTGTGACAGAAGCATTTGCATCACCATACCCAACTGGAGTGTGTGTGGGTCATTAAGGTGTGGCTTTTGAGACTCCATAACACAGATGCATTGATCTATAGGTACTCCATTTGTGTCAAACAACCATGGTGGTCAGAGAGCCCCGAGAGCACCTAGAATATGCAACTACCACACATGGAGATGGGTAAACCTGCAGTGTGACAGAAGCAGTTGCATCACCACACCGAACTAGACTGTGCGTGGGTCATCAAGGTGTGGCGTTTGAGACTCCATAACACAAATGCATTGATATGTAGGGACTCCATTTGTGTCAAACAACCATGGTGGTCAGAGAGCCTAGAGAGCCCCTAGAATATGCAACTGCCACACATGGAGATGGTTAACCTGCAGTGTAATAGAAGCAGTTGCATCACCACACCCAACTGAAGTGTGTGTGGGTCATCAAGGCGTGGCTTTTAGGACTCCATAACACAGATGCATTGATATGTAGGGACTCCATTTCTGTCAAACAACCATGGTGGTCAGAGAACCCAGAGAGCCCATAGAATATGCAGCTGCCACACATAGAGATGGTGAACCTGCAGTGTGGCAGAAGCAGTTGCATCACCACACCCAACTGGAGTGTCTGTGTGTCATCAAGGTGTGGCTTTTGAGACAGCATAACACAGATGTATTGATCTGTAGGGACTCCATTTGTGTCAAACAACCATGGTGGTCAGAGAGCCCAAAGAGCCCCTAGAATATGCAACTGCCACACATGGAGATGGTGAACCTGTAGTGTGACAGAAGCATTTGCATCACCATACCCAACTGGAGTGTGTGTGGGTCATTAAGGTGTGGCTTTTGAGACTCCATAACACAGATGCATTGATCTGTAGGGACTCCATTTGTGTCAAAAACCATGGTGGTCAGAGAGCCCCGAGAGCACCTAGAATATGCAACTGCCACACTTGGAGATGGCGAACCTGTAGTGTGACAGATGTAGTTGCATCACCACACCCAACTGGAATGTGTGTGGGTCATCAAGGTGTGGCTTTTGAGACTCCATAACACAAATGCATTGATATGTAGGGACTCCATTTGTGTCAAACAACCATGGTGGTCAGAGAGCCCAGAGGGCCCCTATAATATGAAACTGCCACACATGGAGATGGGTAAACCTGTAGTGTGACAGAAGTAGTTGCATCACCACACCCAACTAGAGTGTGTGTGGGTCATCAAGGTGTGGCTTTTGAGACTCCATAACACAGATGTATTGATTTGTAGGTACTCCATTTGTGTCAAACAACCATGGTGGTTAGAGAGCCCCTATAATATGCAACTGCCATACAAGGAGATGGTTAACCTCAAGTGTGACAGAAGCAGTTGCATCACCACACCCAACTAGATTGTGTGTGGGTCATCAAGGTGTGGCTTTTGAGACTCCGTAACACAGATGTATTGATCTGTAGGGACTCCATTTGTGTCAAACAACCATGGTGATCAGAGAGCCCAGAGAGCCCCTAGAATATGCAACTTCCACACATGGAGATGGCGAACCTGCAGTGTGACAGAAGTAGTTGCATCACCACACCGAACTGGAGTTTGTGTGGGACATCACGGTGTGGCTTTTGAGATTCCATAACACGGATGCATTGATCTGTAGGGACTTCATTTGTGTCAAACAACCATGGTGGTCAGAGAGCCCAGAGAGCCCCTAGTATATGCAACTACCACACATGGAGATTGGTAAACCTGTAGTGTGACAGAAGCAGTTGCATCAACACACCCAACTAGAGTGTGTGTGGGTCATCAAGGTGTGGCATTTGAGACCCCATAACGCAGAAACATTGATCTGTAGGGACTTCATTTTTGTGAAACAACCATGGTGGTCAGAGAGCCCAGAGAGCACCTAGAATATGCAACTACCACACATGGAGACGGGTAAACTTGCAGTGTGACAGAAGAAGTTGCATCAACACACCAACTAGAGTGTGTGTGTGGGTCATCAAGGTGTGGCTTTTGAGACCCCATAACACAGATGCATTGATCTGTAGGGACTCCATTTGTGTCAAACAACCATGGTGGTCAGAGAGCCCCGAGAGCACCTAGAATATGCAACTGCCACACATGGAGATGGTGAACCTACAGTGTGGCAGAAGCAGTTGCATCACCACACCCAACTGGAGTGTCTGTGGGTCATCAAGGTGTGGCTTTTGAGACTCCATGACATAGATGCATTGATCTGTAGGGACTCCATTTGTGTCTAACAACCATGGTCGTCAGAGAGCCCCAAGAATATGCAACTGCCACACTTGGAGATGGCAAACCTGTAGTGTGATAGATGCAGTTGCATCACCAAACCCAACTGGAATGTGTGAGGGTCATCAAGGTGTGGCTTTTGAGACCCCATAACACATATACATTGATCTGTAGGGACTTCATTTGTGTCAAACAACCATGGTGTTCAGAGAGCCCAGAGTGCCCTTAGAATATGCAACTAGCACACATGGAGATGGGTAAACCTATAGTGTGACAGAAGCAGTTGTATCACCACACCCAACTAGAGGGTGTGTGGGTCATCAAGGTGTGGATTTTGAGACTCCATAACACAAATGCATTGATATTAGGGACTCCATTTGTGTCAAACAACCATGGTGGTCAGAGAGCCTAGAGAGCCCCTATAATATGCAACTGCTACACATGGAGATGGGTAAACCTGTAGTGTGACAGAAGTAGTTGCATCACCACACCCAACTAGAGTGTGTGTGGGTCATCAAGGTGTGGCTTTTGAGACTCCATAACACAGATGTATTGATCTGTAGGGACTCCATTTGTCTCAAACAACCATGGTGGTTAGGGAGCCCCTATAATATGTAACTGCCATACAAGGAGATGGTTAACCTGAAGTGTGATAGAAGCAGTTACATCACCACACCCAACTAGAGTGTCTGTGGGTCATCAAGGTGTGGCTTTTGAGACTCCGTAACACAGATGTATTGATCTGTAGGGACTCCATTTGTGTCAAACAACCATGGTGATCAAAGAGCCCAGAGAGCCCCTAGAATATGCAACTTCCACACATGGAGACGGCGAACCTGCAGCATGACGGAAGAAGTTGCATCACCACACCCAACTAGAGTGTGTGTGGGTCATCAAGGTGTGGCTTTTGAGACTCCATAACACAGATGCATTGATCTGTAGGGACTTCATTTGTGTCAAACAACCATGGTGGTCAGAGAGCCCCTAGAATATGCAACTACCACACATGAAGATGGGTAAACCTGCAGTGTGACAGAAGATGTTGCATCAACACACCCGACTAGAGTGTGTGTGGGTCATCAAGGTGTGGCTTTTGAGACCCCATAACGCAGAAGCATTGATCTGTAGGGACTTCATTTGTGTCAAACAACCATGTTGGTCAGAGAGCCTAGAGAGCCCCTAGAATATGCAACTACCACACATGGAGATGGGTAAACCTGCAGTGTGACAGAAGAAGTTGCGTCAACTGACCCAACTAGAGTGTGTGTGGGTCATCAAGGTGTGGCTTTTGAGACCCCATAACGCAGAAGCATTGATCTGTAGGGACTTCATTTGTGGCAAACAACCATGGTGGTTAGAGAGCCTGCAGCGTGACGGAAGCAGTTGCATCACCACACCCAACTGGAGTGTGTGTGCGTCATCAAGGTGTGGCTTTTGAGACTCCATAACACAGATGCATTGATCTGTAGGGACTTCATTTGTGTCAAACAACCATGGTGGTCAGAGAGCCCCTAGAATATGCAACTACCACACATGGAGATGGGTAAACCTGCAGTGTGACAGAAGAAGTTGCATCAACACACCCGACTAGAGTGTGTGTGGTTCATCAAGGTGTGGCTTTTGAGACCCCATAACGCAGAAGCATTGATCTGTAGGGACTTCATTTCTGTCAAACAACCATGGTGGTCAGAGAGCCCAGAGAGCCCCTAGAATATGCAACTACCACACATGGAGATGGGTAAACCTGCAGTGTGACAGAAGAAGTTGCATCAACACACCCAACTAGAGTGTGTGTGGGTCATCATGGTGTGGCTTTTGAGAACCCATAACACAGATGCATTGATCTGTAGGGACTCCATTTGTGTCAAACAACCATGGTGGTCAGAGAGCCCCGAGAGCACCTAGAATATGCAACTGCCACACATGGAGATGGTGAACCTATAGTGTGGCAGAAGGAGTTGCATCACCACAACCGACTTGAGTGTTTGTGGGTCATCAAGGTGTGGATTTTGAGACTCCATAACACATATGCATTGATCTGTAGGGACTCCATTTTTCTCAAACAACCAAGGTGGTCAGAGAGCCCAGAGAGCCCCGAGAATATGCAACTGCCACACTTGCAGATGGCGAACCTATAGTGTGACAGATGCAGTTACATCACCACACCCAACTGGAATGTGTGTGGGTCATCAAGGTGTGGCTTTTGAGACTCCATAACACATATACATTGATCTGTAGGGACTTCATTTGTGTCAAACAACCATGGTGTTCAGAGAGCCCAGAGTGCCCCTAGAATATGCAACTACCACACATGGAGATGGGTAAACCTGTAGTGTGACAAAAGCAGTTGTATCACCACACCCAACTAGAGGGTGTGTGGGTCATAGGGGTGTGGATTTTGAGACTCCATAACACAAATGCATTGATATGTAGGGATTCCATTTGTGTCAAACAACCATGGTGGTCAGAGAGCCCAGAGAGCCCCTATAATATGCAACTGCCACACATGGAGATGGGTAAACCTGTAGTGTAACAGAAGCAGTTGCATCACCACACCCAACTAGAGTGTGTGTGGGTCAACAAGGTGCGGCTTTTGAGACTCCATAACACAGATGTATTGATCTGTAGGGACTCCATTTGTCTCAAACAACCATGGTGGTTAGGGAGCCCCTATAATATGTAACTGCCATACATGGAGATGGTTAACCTGAAGTGTGACAGAAGCAGTTACATCACCACACCCAACTAGAGTGTCTGTGGGTCATCAAGGTGTGGCTTTTGAGACTCCATAACACACATGCATTGATCTGTAGGGACTCCATTTGTGTCAAACAACCATGGTGATCAGAGAGCTCCTAGAATATGCAACTACCACACATGGAGATGGGTAAACCTGCAGTGTGACAGAAGAAGTTGCATCAACCCACCCGACTAGAGTGTGTGTGGGTCATCAAGGTGTGGCTTTTGAGACCCCATAACGCAGAAGCATTGATCTGTAGGGACTTCATTTCTGTCAAACAACCATGGTGGTCAGAGAGCCCAGAGAGCCCCTAGAATATGCAACTACCACACATGGAGATGGGTAAACCTGCAGTGTGACAGAAGAAGTTGCGTCAACACACCCAACTGGAGTGTCTGTGGGTCATCAAGGTGTGGCTTTTGAGACCCCATAAAGCAGAAGCATTGATCTGTAGGAACTTCATTTGTGGCAAACAACCATGGTGGTCAGAGAGCCCAGAGAGCCCCTAGAATATGCAACTACCACACATGGAGACGGGTAAACCTGCAGTGTGACAGAAGAAGTTGCATCAACACACCCAACTAGAGTGTGTGTGGGTCATCAAGGTGTGGCTTTTGAGACCCCATAACACAGATGCATTGATCTGTAGGGACTCCATTTGTCTCAAACAACCATGGTGGTTAGGGAGCCCCTATAATATGTAACTGCCATACAAGGAGATGGTTAACCTCAAGTGTGACAGAAGCAGTTGCATCACCACACCCAACTAGAGTGTATGTGGGTCATCAAGGTGTGGCTTTTGAGACTCCGTAACACAGATGTATTGATCTGTAGGGACTCCATTTGTGTCAAACAACCATGGTGACCAGAGAGCCCAGAGAGCCCCTAGAATATGCAACTTCCACACATGGAGATGGCGAACCTGCAGTGTGACGGAAGCAGTTGCATCACCACACCCAACTGGAGTGTGTGTGGGTCATCAAGGTGTGGCTTTTGAGACTCCATAACACATATGCATTGATCTGTAGGGACTTCATTTGTGTCAAACAACCATGGTGGTCAGAGAGCCCCTAGAATATGCAACTACCACACATGGAGATGGGTAAACCTGCAGTGTGACAGAAGAAGTTGCATCAACACACCCAACTAGAGTGTGTGTGGCTCATCAAGGTGTGGCTTTTGAGACCCCATAACGCAGAAGCATTGATCTGTAGGGACTTCATTTGTGTCAAACAACCATGGTGGTCAGAGAGCCCAGACAGCCCCTAGAATATGCAACTACCACACATGGAGATGGTTAACCTGCAGTGTGACAGAAGAGGTTGCATCAACACACCCAACTAGAGTGTGTGTGGGTCATCAAGGTCTGGCTTTTGAGACCCCATAAAACAGATGCATTGATCTGTAGGGACTTCATTTCTGTCAAACAACCATGGTGGTCAGAGAGCCCAGAGAGCCCCTAGAATATGCAACTACCACACATGGAGATGGGTAAACCTGCAGTGTGACAGAAGAAGTTGCGTCAACACACCCAACTGGAGTGTCTGTGGGTCATCAAGGTGTGGCTTTTGAGACCCCATAAAGCAGAAGCATTGATCTGTAGGAACTTCATTTGTGGCAAACAACCATGGTGGTCAGAGAGCCCAGAGAGCCCCTAGAATATGCAACTACCACACATGGAGACGGGTAAACCTGCAGTGTGACAGAAGAAGTTGCATCAACACACCCAACTAGAGTGTGTGTGGGTCATCAAGGTGTGGCTTTTGAGACCCCATAACACAGATGCATTGATCTGTAGGGACTCCATTTGTCTCAAACAACCATGGTGGTTAGGGAGCCCCTATAATATGTAACTGCCATACAAGGAGATGGTTAACCTCAAGTGTGACAGAAGCAGTTGCATCACCACACCCAACTAGAGTGTATGTGGGTCATCAAGGTGTGGCTTTTGAGACTCCGTAACACAGATGTATTGATCTGTAGGGACTCCATTTGTGTCAAACAACCATGGTGACCAGAGAGCCCAGAGAGCCCCTAGAATATGCAACTTCCACACATGGAGATGGCGAACCTGCAGTGTGACGGAAGCAGTTGCATCACCACACCCAACTGGAGTGTGTGTGGGTCATCAAGGTGTGGCTTTTGAGACTCCATAACACATATGCATTGATCTGTAGGGACTTCATTTGTGTCAAACAACCATGGTGGTCAGAGAGCCCCTAGAATATGCAACTACCACACATGGAGATGGGTAAACCTGCAGTGTGACAGAAGAAGTTGCATCAACACACCCAACTAGAGTGTGTGTGGGTCATCAAGGTGTGGCTTTTGAGACCCCATAACGCAGAAGCATTGATCTGTAGGGACTTCATTTGTGTCAAACAACCATGGTGGTCAGAGAGCCCAGAGAGCCCCTAGAATATGCAACTACCACACATGGAGATGGTTAACCTGCAGTGTGACAGAAGAGGTTGCATCAACACACCCAACTAGAGTGTGTGTGGGTCATCAAGGTCTGGCTTTTGAGACCCCATAAAACAGATGCATTGATCTGTAGGGACTCCATTTGTGTCAAACAACCATGGTGGTCAGAGAGCCCCAAGAGCACCTAAATATGCAACTGCCACACATGGAGATGGTGAACCGGCAGTGTGGCAGAAGTAGTTGCATCACCACACCCAACTGGAGTGTCTGTGGGTCATCAAGGTGTGGCTTTTGAGACTCCATAACACAGATGCATTAATCTGTAGGGACTCCATTTGTGGCAAACAACCATGGTGGTCAGAGAGCCCAGAGAACCCCAAGAATATGCAACTGCCATACATGGAGATGGTTAACCTGAAGTGTGACAGAAGCAGTTACATCACCACACCCAACTGGAGTGTCTGTGGGTCATCAAGGTGTGGGTTTTGAGACTCCATAACACACATGCATTGATCTGTAGGGACTCCATTTGTGTCAAACAACCATGGTGATCAGAGAGCCCCTAGAATATGCAACTACCACACATGGAGATGGGTAAACCTGCAGTGTGACAGAAGAAGTTGCATCAACACACCCGACTAGAGTGTGTGTGGGTCATCAAGGTGTGGCTTTTGAGACCCCATAACACAGAAGCATTGATCTGTAGGGACTTCATTTGTGTCAAACAACCATGGTGGTCAGAGAGCACCGAGAGCACCTAGAATATGCAACTACCACACATGGAGATGGGTAAACCTGCAGTGTGACAGAAGCAGTTGCATCACCACACCGAACTAGACTGTGCATGGTTCATCAAGGTGTGGCTTTTGGGACTCCATAACACAAATGCATTGATATGTAGGGACTCCATTTGTGTCAAACAACCATGGTGGTCAGAGAGCCTAGAGAGCCCCTAGAATATGCAACTCCCACACATGGAGACGGGTAAACCTGCAGTGTGACAGAAGAAGTTGCATCAACACACCCAACTAGAGTGTGTGTGGGTCATCAAGGTGTGGCTTTTGAGACCCCATAACAAAGATGCATTGATCTGTAGGGACTCCATTTGTGTCAAACAACCATGGTGGTCAGAGAGCCCCGAGAGCACCTAGAATATGCAACTGCCACACATGGAGATGGTGAACCTGCAGTGTGGCAGAAACAGTTGCATCACCACACCCAACTGGAGTGTCTGTGGGTCATCAAGGTGAGGCTTTTGAGACTCCATAACACAGATGCATTGATCTCTAGGGACTCCATTTGTGTCAAACAACCATGGTGGTCAGAGAGCCCATGGAACCCCAATAATATGCAACTGCCACACTTGGAGATGGCGAACCTGTAGTGTGACAGATGCAGTTGCCTCACCACACCCAACTGGAATGTGTGTGGGTCATCAAGGTGTGGCTTTTGAGACTCCATAACACATATACATTGATCTGTAGGGACTTCATTTGTGTCAAACAACCATGGTGTTCAGAGAGCCCAGAGTGACCCTAGAATATGCAACTACCACAGATGGAGATGGGTAAACCTATAGTGTGACAGAAGCAGTTGCATCACCACACCCAACTGGAGTGTGTGTGGGTCATCAAGGTGTGGCTTTTGAGTCTCCATAACACAGATGCATTCATCTGTAGGGACTTCATTTGTGTCAAACAACCATGGTGGTCAGAGAGCCCCTAGAATATGCAACTAGCACACATGGGGATGGGTAAACCTGTAGTGTGACGGAAGAAGTTGCATCAACACACCCAACTAGAGTGTGTGTGGGTCATCAAGGTGTGGCTTTTGAGACCCCATAACGTAGAAGCATTGATCTGTAGGGACTTCATTTGTGTCAAACAACCATGGTGGTCAGAGAGCCCCTAGAATATGCAACTAACACACATGGAGATGGGTAAACCTGCAGTGTAACAGAAGAAGTTGCATCAACACACCCAACTAGAGTGTGTGTGGGTCATCAAGGTGTGGCTTTTGAGACCCCATAGCACAGATGCATTGATCTGTAGGGACTCCATTTGTGTCAAACAACCATGGTGGTCAGAGAGCACCGAGAGCACCTAGAATATGCAACTACCACACATGGAGATGGGTAAACCTGCAGTGTGACAGAAGCAGTTGCATCACCACACCGAACTAGACTGTGCATAGTTCATCAATGTGTGGCTTTTGGGACTCCATCACACAAATGCATTGATATCTAGGGACTCCATTTGTGTCAAACAACCATGGTGGTCAGAGAGCCTAGAGAGCCCCTAGAATATGCAACTCCCACACATGGAGACGGGTAAACCTGAAGTGTGACAGAAGAAGTTGCATCAACACACCCAACTAGAATGTGTGTGGGTCATCAAGGTGTGGCTTTTGAGACCCCATAACGCAGAAGCATTGATCTGTAGGGACTTCATTTGTGTCAAACAACCATGGTGGTCAGAGAGCCCAGAGAGCCCCTAGAATATGCAACTACCACACATGGAGATGGTTAACCTGCAGTGTGACAGAAGAGGTTGCATCAACACACCCAACTAGAGTGTGTGTGGGTCATCAAGGTCTGGCTTTTGAGACCCCATAAAACAGATGCATTGATCTGTAGGGACTCCATTTGTGTCAAACAACCATGGTGGTCAGAGAGCCCCAAGAGCACCTAAATATGCAACTGCCACACATGGAGATGGTGAACCGGCAGTGTGGCAGAAGTAGTTGCATCACCACACCCAACTGGAGTGTCTGTGGGTCATCAAGGTGTGGCTTTTGAGACTCCATAACACAGATGCATTAATCTGTAGGGACTCCATTTGTGGCAAACAACCATGGTGGTCAGAGAGCCCAGAGAACCCCAAGAATATGCAACTGCCATACATGGAGATGGTTAACCTGAAGTGTGACAGAAGCAGTTACATCACCACACCCAACTGGAGTGTCTGTGGGTCATCAAGGTGTGGGTTTTGAGACTCCATAACACACATGCATTGATCTGTAGGGACTCCATTTGTGTCAAACAACCATGGTGATCAGAGAGCCCCTAGAATATGCAACTACCACACATGGAGATGGGTAAACCTGCAGTGTGACAGAAGAAGTTGCATCAACACACCCGACTAGAGTGTGTGTGGGTCATCAAGGTGTGGCTTTTGAGACCCCATAACACAGAAGCATTGATCTGTAGGGACTTCATTTGTGTCAAACAACCATGGTGGTCAGAGAGCACCGAGAGCACCTAGAATATGCAACTACCACACATGGAGATGGGTAAACCTGCAGTGTGACAGAAGCAGTTGCATCACCACACCGAACTAGACTGTGCATGGTTCATCAAGGTGTGGCTTTTGGGACTCCATAACACAAATGCATTGATATGTAGGGACTCCATTTGTGTCAAACAACCATGGTGGTCAGAGAGCCTAGAGAGCCCCTAGAATATGCAACTCCCACACATGGAGACGGGTAAACCTGCAGTGTGACAGAAGAAGTTGCATCAACACACCCAACTAGAGTGTGTGTGGGTCATCAAGGTGTGGCTTTTGAGACCCCATAACAAAGATGCATTGATCTGTAGGGACTCCATTTGTGTCAAACAACCATGGTGGTCAGAGAGCCCCGAGAGCACCTAGAATATGCAACTGCCACACATGGAGATGGTGAACCTGCAGTGTGGCAGAAACAGTTGCATCACCACACCCAACTGGAGTGTCTGTGGGTCATCAAGGTGAGGCTTTTGAGACTCCATAACACAGATGCATTGATCTCTAGGGACTCCATTTGTGTCAAACAACCATGGTGGTCAGAGAGCCCATGGAACCCCAATAATATGCAACTGCCACACTTGGAGATGGCGAACCTGTAGTGTGACAGATGCAGTTGCCTCACCACACCCAACTGGAATGTGTGTGGGTCATCAAGGTGTGGCTTTTGAGACTCCATAACACATATACATTGATCTGTAGGGACTTCATTTGTGTCAAACAACCATGGTGTTCAGAGAGCCCAGAGTGACCCTAGAATATGCAACTACCACAGATGGAGATGGGTAAACCTATAGTGTGACAGAAGCAGTTGCATCACCACACCCAACTGGAGTGTGTGTGGGTCATCAAGGTGTGGCTTTTGAGTCTCCATAACACAGATGCATTCATCTGTAGGGACTTCATTTGTGTCAAACAACCATGGTGGTCAGAGAGCCCCTAGAATATGCAACTAGCACACATGGGGATGGGTAAACCTGTAGTGTGACGGAAGAAGTTGCATCAACACACCCAACTAGAGTGTGTGTGGGTCATCAAGGTGTGGCTTTTGAGACCCCATAACGTAGAAGCATTGATCTGTAGGGACTTCATTTGTGTCAAACAACCATGGTGGTCAGAGAGCCCCTAGAATATGCAACTAACACACATGGAGATGGGTAAACCTGCAGTGTAACAGAAGAAGTTGCATCAACACACCCAACTAGAGTGTGTGTGGGTCATCAAGGTGTGGCTTTTGAGACCCCATAGCACAGATGCATTGATCTGTAGGGACTCCATTTGTGTCAAACAACCATGGTGGTCAGAGAGCACCGAGAGCACCTAGAATATGCAACTACCACACATGGAGATGGGTAAACCTGCAGTGTGACAGAAGCAGTTGCATCACCACACCGAACTAGACTGTGCATAGTTCATCAATGTGTGGCTTTTGGGACTCCATCACACAAATGCATTGATATCTAGGGACTCCATTTGTGTCAAACAACCATGGTGGTCAGAGAGCCTAGAGAGCCCCTAGAATATGCAACTCCCACACATGGAGACGGGTAAACCTGAAGTGTGACAGAAGAAGTTGCATCAACACACCCAACTAGAATGTGTGTGGGTCATCAAGGTGTGGCTTTTGAGACCCCATAACACAGATGCATTGATCTGTAGGGACTCCATTTGTGTCAAACAACCATGGTGGTCAGAGAGCCCCGAGAGCACCTAGAATATGCAACTGCCACACATGGAGATGGTGAACCTGCAGTGTGGCAGAAACAGTGGCATCACCACACCCAACTGGAGTGTCTGTGGGTCATCAAGGTGAGGCTTTTGAGACTCCATAACACAGATGCATTGATCTGTATGGACTTCATTTGTGTCAAACAACCATGGTGGTCAGAGTGCCCAGAGAGCCCCTAGAATATGCAACTACCACACATGGAGATGGGTAAACCTGCAGTGTGACAGAAGAAGTTGCATCAACACACCCAACTAGAGTGTGCGTGGGTCATCAAGGTGCGGCTTTTGAGGCTCCATAACACAGATGTATTGATCTGTAGGGACTCCATTTGTCTCAAACAACCATGGTGGTTAGGGAGCCCCTATAATATGTAACTGCCATACAAGGAGATGGTTAACCTGAAGTGTGACAGAAGCAGTTGCATCACCACACCCAACTAGAGTGTATGTGGGTCATCAAGGTGTGGCTTTTGAGACTCCGTAACACAGATGTATTGATCTGTAGGGACTCCATTTGTGTCAAACAACCATGGTGATCAGAGAGCCCAGAGAGCCCCTAGAATATGCAACTTCCACACATGGAGATGGCGAACCTGCACTGTGACGGAAGCAGTTGCATCACCACACCCAACTGGAGTGTGTGTGGGTCATCAAGGTGTGGCTTTTGAGACTCCATAACACAGATGCATTGATCTGTAGGGACTTCATTTGTGTCAAACAACCATGGTGGTTAGAGAGCCCCTAGAATATGCAACTACCACACATGGAGATGGGTAAACCTGCAGTGTGACAGAAGAAGTTGCATCAACACACCCAACTAGAGTGTGTGTGGGTCATCAAGGTGTGGCTTTTGAGACCCCATAACGCAGAAGCATTGATCTTTAGGGACTTCATTTGTGTCAAACAACCATGGTGGTCAGAGAGCCCAGAGAGCCCCTAGAATATGCAACTACCACAAATGGAGATGGGTAAACCTGCAGTGTGACAGAAGAAGTTGCATCAACACACCCAACTAGAGTGTGTGTGGGTCATCAAGGTGTGGCTTTTGAGACCCCATAACACAGAAGCATTGATCTGTAGGGACTTCATTTGTGTCAAACAACCATGGTGGTCAGAGATCCCAGAGAGCCCGTAGAATATGCAACTACGACACATGGAGATGGTTAACCTGCAGTGTGACAGAAGAAGTTGCATCAACACACCCAACTAGAGTGTGTGTGGGTCATCAAGGTCTGGCTTTTGAGACACCATAAAACAGATGCATTGATCTGTAGGGACTCCATTTGTGTCAAACAACCATGGTGGTCAGAGAGCCCCAAGAGCACCTAAATATGCAACTGCCACACATGGAGATGGTGAACCTGCAGTGTGGCAGAAGCAGTTGCATCACCACACCCAACTGGAGTGTCTGTGGGTCATCAAGGTGTGGCTTTTGAGACTCCATAACACAGATGCATTGATCTGTAGGGACTCCATTTGTGTCAAACAACCATGGTGGTCAGAGAGCCCAGAGAACCCCAAGAATATGCAACTGCCACACTTGGAGATGGCGAACCTGTAGTGTGACAGATGCAGTTGCATCACCACACCCAACTGGAATGTGTGTGGGTCATCAAGGTGTGGCTTTTGAGACTCCATAACACATATACATTGATCTGTAGGGACTTCATTTGTGTCAAACAACCATGGTGTTCAGAGAGCCCAGAGTGACCCTAGAATATGCAACTACCACAGATGGAGATGGGTAAACCTATAGTGTGACAGAAGCAGTTGTATCACCACACCCAACTAGAGGGTGTGTGGGTCATCAAGGTGTGTCTTTTGAGACTCCATAACACAGATGTATTGATCTGCAGGGACTCCATTTGTCTCAAACAACCATGGTGGTTAGGGAGCCCCTATAATATGCAACTGCCATACAAGGAGATGGTTAACCCGAAGTGTGACAGAAGCAGTTGCATCACCACACCCAACTAGAGTGTGTGTGGGTCATCAAGGTGTGGCTTTTGACACTCCGTAACACAGATGTATTGATCTGTAGGGACTCCATTTGTGTCAAACAACCATGGTGATCAGAGAGCCTAGAGAGCCCCTAGAATATGCAACTTCCACACATGGAGATGGCGAACCTGCAGTGTGACAGAAGCAGTTGCATCACCACACCCAACTGGAGTGTGTGTGGGTCATCAAGGTGTGGCTTTTGAGTCTCCATAACACAGATGCATTGATCTGTAGGGACTTCATTTGTGTCAAACAACCATGGTCGTCAGAGAGCCCCTAGAATATGCAACTACCACACATGGGGATGGGTAAACCTGAAGTGTGACAGAAGAAGTTGCATCAACACACCCAACTAGAGTGTGTGTGGGTCAATAAGGTGTGGCTTTTGAGACCCCATAACGCAGAAGCATTGATCTGTAGGGACTTCATTTGTGTCAAAAAACCATGGTGGTCAGAGAGCCCCTAGAATATGCAACTACCACACATGGAGATGGTTAACCTGCAGTGTAACAGAAGAAGTTGCATCAACACACCCAACTAGAGTGTGTGTGGGTCATCAAGGTGTGGCTTTTGAGACACCATAGCACAGATGCATTGATCTGTAGGGACTCCATTTGTGTCAAACAACCATGGTGGTCAGAGAGCACCGAGAGCACCTAGAATATGCAACTACCACACATGGAGATGGGTAAACCTGCAGTGTGACAGAAGCAGTTGCATCACCACACCGAACTAGACTGTGCATGGGTCATCAAGGTGTGGCTTTTGGGACTCCATAACACAAATGCATTGATATGTAGGGACTCCATTTGTGTCAAACAACCAGGGTGGTCAGAGAGCCTAGAGAGCACCTAGAATATGCAACTGCCACACATAGATATGGTTAAGCTGCAGTGTGTTAGAAGCAGTTGCATCACCACACCCAACTGAAGTGTGTGTGGGTCATCAAGGTGTGGCTTTTGAGACTCCATAGCACAGATGCATTGATCTGTAAGGACTCCATTTCTGTCAAACAAATATGGTGGTCAGAGAACCTAGAGAGCCCCTAGAATATGAAACTGCCACACATGGAGATGGTGAACCTGCAGTGTGGCAGAAGCAGTTGCATCACCACACCCAACTGTGTGTCTGTGGGTCATCAAGGTGTGGCTTTTGAGACTCCATAACACAGATGCATTGATCTCTATGGACTCCATTTGTGTCAAACAACCATGGTGGTAAGAGAGCCCAGAGAGCCCAGAGAGCCCATAGAATATGCAACTGCCACACATGGAGATGGCGAACCTGTAGTGTGATAGATGGAGTTGCATCACCACACCCAACTTGAATGTGTGTGGGTCATCAAGGTGTGGCTTTTGAGACTCCATAACACATATACATTGATCTGAAGGGACTTCATTTGTGTCAAACAACCATGGTGTTCAGAGAGCCCAGAGAGCCCCTAGAATATGGAACTACCACACATGGAGATGGGTAAACCTATAGTGTGACAGAAGCAGTTGTATCACCACACGCAACTAGAGGGTGTGTGGGTCATAAAGGTGTGGATTTTGAGACTCCATAACACAAAAGCATTGATATGTAGGGACTCCATTTGTGTCAAACAACCATGGTGGTCAGAGAGCCCAGAGAGGCGATATAATATGCAACTGCCACACATGGAGATGGGTAAACCTGTAGTGTGACAGAAGCAGTTGCATCACCACACCCAACTAGAGTGTGTGTGGGTCATCAAGGTGGGGCTTTTGAGACTCCATAACACAGATGTATTGATCTGTAGGGACTCCATTTGTCTCAAACAACCATGGTGGTTAGAGAGCCCCTATAATATGGAACTGCCATACAAGGAGATGGTTTACCTGAATTGTGAAAGAAGTAGTTGGATCACCACACCCAACTAGAGTGTGTCTGGGTCATCAAGGTGTGGCTTTTGAGACTCCATAACAAAGATGTATTGATCTGTAGGGACTCCATTTGTGTCAAACAACCATGGTGATCGGAGAGCCCAGAGAGCCCATAGAATATGCAACTTCCACACATGGAGTGGCGAACCTGCAGTGTGACAGAAGCAGTTGCATCACCACACCCAACTGGAGTGTGTGTGGGTCATCAAGGTGTGGGTTTTGAGACTCCATAACACAGATGCATTGATTTGTAGGGACTTCATTTGTGTCAAACAACCATGGTGGTCAGAGAGCCCAGAGAGCCCCTAGAATATGCAACTACCACACATGGAGATGGGTACACCTGCAGTGTGACAGAAGAAGTTGCATCAACACACCCAACTAGAGTGCGTGTGGGTCATCAAGGTGTGGCTTTTGAGACCCCATAACACAGATGCATTGATCTATAGGGACTCCACTTGTGTTAAACCACCATGGTGGTCAGAGAGCCCCTAGAATATGCAACTGCCACACATGGAGATGGTTAACCTGCAGTGTGAGAGGAGTAGTTGCATCACCACACCCAACTGGAGTGTGTGTGGGTCATCAAGGTGTGGATTTTGAGACTCCATAACACAGATGCATTGATCTATAGGGACTCCATTTGTGTCAAACAACCATGGTGGTTAGAGAGCCCCTAGAATATACAACTGCCACACAAGGAGATGGTGAACCTGCAGTGTGGCAGAAGCAGTTGCATCAGCACACCCAACTGGAGTGTCTGTGGGTCATCATGGTGTGGCTTTTGAGACTTCATAACATAGATGCATTGATCTTTAGGGACTCCATTTGTGTCAAACAACTGTAGCATCCCAATTGTCTAACAATTGCAATGCTACTAGCCTAGTCTATATATATGCTACTTCCTACATATAATTGTTGCATCATAATTATATCATGCTCATGTCATCATGCCACCTTGCATTTGAGCATCATATAAAACCCTTTCCATTTGGTTCTTCTCTCATATGCATTATTAATTATATTTGGCTCTTGATATATTGTATTTGGTTCTTGATAAATGATTGATGCCCAAGTTGAGTTGGGGGCATATCTTTTACTCCACTCCACCACCTTTCTTTGCCACCACCTTATAATTCCACCACCCTAATTACCATGGTATTTTTTTTCTTTTGGTATTTAATCTAGATCATGGGAGATGGGATGAATCCAATTATCTTTTCCTATAGCTTGGCATTACACCATATTTTGGGATGCATATGTATAAATGCCATGGATATTTATTTTGTTTTCACAAGATAAAACCTAGCATTAATGTCTATGCATGGGCCATGCACAGCACTCATTTTTCTCCTTTGGATTTCTTTGGAATTTTGGAATAAACCCTTTTTGTTTTTGAGCTTGCCTTTCTCTCTTACTCCATTCTCCTCATCTTGAGCCTAGTTTCTTTGCTTTGTGCATCATCTACGAGGCCTGAACCTGGGTAAACCTTGCGTCCCTGTGTGCTTGTTTGCTAGCTGATCGAGACTTCCAGCGCTCCCTCCTTCTCCAAAACCCAAGTCCATAACAATGGGCATTAATGAGTTAAACCCTCGTCAATATGTTTAACTACCTCGGTGAATTACGCTCTTACTTAATGCCTAGATGAACGAAAGTGGTTAAAATAGTACGGCGGGGCCCAGGGCCACTCACGGTAGACCTTTCGGCCGTCCTAACCACTTTCAAACAACGGGACAAGAACGAGCAACGTAATCGGCAGGCGAAGGGATCAACTACATACACAAGTGAGTATGTATGCAAGCCACATACAACAGTCCTCAGAGCCATTCCATCTAAAAGAAATAGAAATATTGCAACGCCATACGGCAAGATCCAAATGTCCTAGATAGATATAATAATTTAGGATAGCTCCTCATACATCACACATCAGAGTATCAGGCAGAAGCGGAAAACAAGATCCGAGTACGGATAAGAAGCAAATTGGCATAAGATGCCCCATAAATAAACACATCCCGCCCACAGATCACACGGATCCCCGTTCCCGGAATCTCTACACCGAATGATCGTTGCCAACATCATCTGTCTCTTCCACCCAGTATCCATCTTGCGGGTACACCTGTTCATCTGAATCAAACAATTTATCGTGTGAGACCCTAGGGGTACTCAGCAAGTCTTTATGCCACTAAAGGGGACACAACCTGGGGTGACGCAATTGCAGCAAAAGATAATACCTAACAATACTACAGATACTCGCTAACCTTCCGTCTAACCAATGATAGACGAAAGTCCGTGAATTAAGAACAACAGTTATACAGTATAATTAACAGATCCATCCTCCTCCTCGCTTACCAACGAGGCAGCGGACGAACAACCCCATCATCCGTTGGCAGTTTTATTAACCATTCCGTGAGTATTGCACTATTTACTAGTCAAATACTTAGTCAATTTAAAAGCGGTACTTTAGTTATACTTGTCTATGATCGAGAAACTGTGCTCCAAGTCGTCCATAACCGCGGACACGGCTTTCAGAAAGATTTACCCTGCAGGGGTGCACGAATAGCAACACACACTCGATCAACCTCGGAAAAACCAAATCAAAACCCAACGAGGCATTCATGACAAAGCAATCACAGGATTCAGAAATATTTCAGGGGGCCACCCCATTAAGCTACCCGCAACGAAGTTGGCCGGCTCCGAGACGGACCCAAGGTTTGTGTCAATGGCTGTAAACGACTGGGAACCCGAAAGTGTGACTGGGCTTGTCGATACCGCGAAAACATTCCACGATCCAAAATAGTACAGGTGCTCCTCGCACAATCTTAAATAAAGCAGTAACATGGCATAAGTACAGGATAGTAATAAAGCCCCAAACTACTTGTGGCCCCAAGAAATAAGAATGAATCAAGCTCTAACTCAGGGGGGTCCATAAGGCCTCCCGGATGTGGATAGTGCGAATAGTCAAGGAACAGGAATCAAGTACTCGGGGTCCTACGGGACACAAGTGAGCATGAAAAACCAAATAGCAGATATTGCTCACCGGTGCCTCTTTCATTAGTTATCCCATTACTACTCAGGTTATGCTGTTTAGGTACCTCGTTATCCATCAGACACTCACATACCCTACTCATGCTTTTCTACGACTCGCATGGCTCAAACAACTCCTGTAGTAATGGCTCATGGGACCGGAACAGGCTTAATGTGGTTTAAAAGTAAAGGCTATGCAGTACTTGGGATTCAATTTAATGCAATCGCGACTCAATGATGCAAGAATAAGATAGAGGCAATAGGTACAGTATGTATGCAAGCATGTGGTAGTGCTTGCCTGACAGCTCAGTTGAAGCGAGAGATGGATCTGGGTAATACTCCTGTGAATCCTGGTAATTCTCCTACTGGGCGTCTATTCGAAGAAGAACCAAACAAACAAAGGCCAACATAAATAAAGTGCACAAGCATATGAATTAAAATGCAACAAGCAACCAAGCATGCCATGATGAATGATGCACAATTACATGGCATTAAAGTAGCATGGCAAAGGTGAGGTGTGGATACAAGAAATAAAGCATTTTATCATTCATTTGACCAAGTTTTATTGTCATAAACAGTTCAGATTTTAAATGACAACATGATGCATGCTTCAATTCAGAACAAGGACTGCATAAATAGAACGGGCTCGTCGCTCTAATCGATTTAGACATATTATTTGTCAAATTTGGAGTTATAAAACAAAAGTTATTAATTAAATAAGGAGAAGGGCATTTTCTTGTAATTTTAATCATCTCGAAAATTAAAATGTTCAAAATATATTTTGAAGTGCATATTTGGATTCCTCACATTTTTCTGATTCAAAACATATATTATTTGTATTATTTGGATTTCTATTTTAAAAATTATTTGAATTTGAAAAGAATTTGAATTTAAATTAATTTGAAAAAGATTTGAATAAAAACAGACTCAGGGAATACTTTTGTTACTCAGGCGGAATCGACCCCAGACACTGACGGGTGGGCCTTTGTGCTGACTGGGCCACGCGCGGGAAAAAAATTTGTCACCGCGGGCTCGGCTAGCCACTGAGGCTGCGGGGTGGGCCAACTAGCGTAGGCCCGCGTGTCAGCGGAGAGCGAGACAAGGGCTGACAAGTGGGCCGGGGGTTGGAGCGCCGGTTGCGGCCGTAAAAAGCAGAGGGGTTTTCTGCAAGATGGCCAGGGCCACTGACAGGTGGGGCACTAGGAGCGCGGGTTGCGAGAATTAAAAAGGTGAGGGGATTTTTGCAAGATGACCATGACCCCGGTTTACTTTTTATCTTCCTCTCGCGTCTGCCGGCAGGTGCGTGCGTGGCGCGGAGCGGGGATTCGATCCCGGGCCGCGGGAGTGCGCGCTGAGGGGACTGACCGGTGCGGTGGGCTAGGGGAGCTGACAGGGAGGTGGGCGAGGGCTAGATAAGAGGCTGTGCGGCGCGGGAAAACTGCAGATGCCGGCGAGCTCTAGCGCGCGGTGGGTGTTCGGCGAAACGCACGGCGACTTTAGGGCGGTACGGAGAGGCGGACCATGTCAGGGAGGAGGGCATGCTCACCGCGGGCTCGGCGGTGGGCTCGGATCGGCGCGAGGAGCGGCGAGGCGTCGAGGTTGCTAGCGCTCCGACGAATTAGGGTTTCGGGGAGCGGCGAGGTACTGGCGGCGCTGGGGAGCTTCTCGTCCACGTCGGCGCGTACGAGTCGGGGCAGGGGACGGTCCTCGGTCTTCCAGGACACCTCCACGTCGCGCACGCCGGCTAGGTCGTCGGGGCGTGGTGGGTGCTGGCGGCGACCGGCGTCGGCTGCTGGTAGACGTTGGGGAGGAAGAAGGAGGAGACGAGGGCGTCTCGGGGTGGATCTGGGCGAGGCCAGAGATGTGAGGAGGAGGGGAAAGTAAGAGGGAGAGAGAGGAGAGGCAAGTGGGCACGGCAGGTAAAAAGGTGGCTCGGGTGCCACCTTTTCCTCCTTCTCCTCGAGCACATGGGCGAGCTGGGGCTCGTCCTGGGGCAGGTAGCTGCAGAGAGGAGGGGCTGCAGGTGGACCAGGCGGCGTGGTGGCTTGTGGGGCTGGCTTGGCTGGAGAGAGAAGAGAGGGAGGGTTAGCTAGGCAAGGTTAGTTGGGGCATGGCTCGGGTTAGGCATGGGCTAGGGTTTGGGTGGCTGGGGTGTGGCCCAGGGATAGAGAGGGCTTGGCATGGAGGCAAGCTAGAGGGAGAGAGAGAGAGTTTAGGGTTAGGAGAATTAGAGTTATGAGTAGAATGAAGAGATTAATTATGTTTGATTTTATGTGGTTTTTAGATTGTTGAAACTAGTGCAAAAGGTTAACCCAAGTGAAGCATGATGTGTATTGGGCTAACATGAGAAGAAGGTGAAAGGAATTCCAAGAAAAGGAAAAGAAATAAAAAGAGGGATTAGGCCTGATATGGTTCATGCATGGGGAAATAAATAAAAGTGAGAAAAATGAGATGGTGAGGTTATGAGGATGGTGTAATAGTGGTAGATGGTCTTCCAAAGATAGGATCCATTAAACCCAAAGAAAAACCAAAGAAGAGAAAGGTGGTGAAGAATTGTGCATGGCCCATGCAAAATAATAATGCCATTATTTATTTTGTGAAGACAATATGAATATTATGGCATTACTCTATGCATATCCAAGAAGTGGAGATAAAACCAAGCACCAGAATTTAGAGGATTTAATCCACCCCAAACTACATGAGCTAGAATTAAAATATCAAAGAAAAAGAAAGACAAGCTCATTGTTAATGGGATGGTGGAATTAGAGGGTGGTGGGAGAGAAAGGTGGTGTAATTGAAATAAAAGATATGCCCCAACTCAACTTGGGCATTTGAACAATAATCAATAGCCAAATATAATATCAAGAAGCAAATACAATTAACAATGCATGTGAGACAAGAACCAAAAGAAAAAGGGTTTTATATGATGCCCAAATGCAAGGTGGCATGATGACATGAGCATGATATAATTATGATGCAACAATAATCTCTATGAAGTACCCAATATCTTACTAGGACAAGTAGCATTACAATTGTTAGACAATTGGGGTGCTACAATATGCAACTTCCACACATGGAGATGGTAAACCTGCAGTGTGCCAGAACCAGTTGCATCACGACAACCAACTAGAGTGTGTGTGGGTCATCAAGGTGTGGCTTTTGAGACTCCATCACACCGATGCATTGATATGTAGGGACTTCATTTGTGTCAAACAACAAATATGGTCAGAGAGCCCAAAGAGCCCCTAGAATATGTAACTACCACACATGGAGATGATTACCTGGCAGTGTGACAAAAGTTTTTGCATCACCACACCCAACTGGAGTGTGTGTGGGTCATCAAGGTGTTGCTTTTGAGACTCCATAACACAGACCCATTGATCTGTAGGGACTCCATTTGTGTCAAACAACCATGGTGGTCAAAGAGTCCAGAGAGCCCCTAGAATATGCAACTACCACACATGGAGATGGCGAACCTGCAGTATGACAGAAGCAGTTGTACCACCACACCCAACTGGAGTGTGTGTGGGTCATTAAGGTGTGGCTTTTGAGACTCCATAACACAAATGCATTGATCTGTAGGGACTTCATTTGTGTCAAACAACCAAGGTGGTCAGAGAGCCCCTAGAATATGCAACTACCACACATGGAGATGGGTAAACCTGTAGTGTGACAGAAGCAGTTGCATCACCACACCCAACTAGAGTGTGTGTGATCCATCAAGGTGTGGCTTTTGAGACTCCATAACATAGATGCATTGATCTGTAGGGACTCCATTTGTGTCAAACAACCATGGTGGTCAGAGAGCCCCTAGAATATGCAACTGCCACACATGGAGATGGCGAACCTGCAGTGTAACACAAGCAGTTGCATCACCACACCCAACTGGAGTGTGTGTGGGTCATCAAGGTGTTGCTTTTGAGACTCCATAACACAGACCCATTGATCTGTAGGGACTCCATTTGTGTCAAACAACCATGGTGGTCAAAGAGTCCAGAGAGCCCCTAGAATATGCAAGTACCACACATGGAGATGGCGAACCTGCAGTGTGACAGAAGCAGTTGTATCACCACACCCAACTGGAGTGTGTGTGGGTCATTAAGGTGTGGCTTTTGATACTCCATAACACAGATGCATTGATCTGTAGGGACTTCATTTGTGTCAAACAACCAAGGTGGTCAGAGAGCCCCTAGAATATGCAACTACCACACTTGGAGATGGGTAAACCTGTAGTGTGACAGAAGCAGTTGCATCACCACACCCAACTAGAGTGTGTGTGGTCCATCAAGGTGTGGCTTTTGAGACTCCATAACATAGATGCATTGATCTGTAGGGACTCCATTTGTGTCAAACAACCATGGTGGTCAGAGAGCCCCTAGAATATGCAACTACCACACATGGAGATGGCGAATCTGCAGTGTGACTGAAGCAGTTGCATCACCACACCCAACTGGAGTGGGTGTGGGTCATCAAGGTGTGGCTTTTGAGACTCCATAACACATATGCATTGATCTGTAGGGACTCCAGTTGTGTCAAACAACCATGGTGTTCTGAGAGCCCAGAGAGCCCCTAGAATATGCAACTGCCACACATGGAGATGGTGAACCTATAGTGTGACAGAAGCCGTTGCATCACCACACCCAACTGGAGTGTGTGTGGGTCATCAAGGTGTGGCTTTTGATACTCCATAACACATATGCATTGATCTGTAGGGACTCAATTTGTGTCAAATAACTATGGTGTTCAGAGAGCGCAGAAGTCCCTCGAATATGTAACTTCCACACGTAGAGATGGTGAACCTGCAGTGTGACAGAAGCACTTGCATCACCACACCCAACAGGAGTGTGTGTCGGTCATGAAGGTGTGGCTTTTGAGACTCCATAACACAGATGCATTGATCTATAGGGACTCCATTTGTGTCAAACAACCATCGATGTCAGAGAGCCCAGAGAGCCCCTACAATATTCAACTGCCACACATGGAGATGGCGAACTTGCAGTGTGACAGAAGCAGTTGCATCACCACACCCAACTGGAGTGTGTGTGGGTCATTAAGGTGTGTCTTTTGAGACTCCATAACACAGATGCATTGATATGTAGGGACTCCATTTGTGTCAAACAACCATGGTGGACCGAGAGCCCAGAGAGCCCCTATAATATGCAACTGCAACACATGGAGATGGTGAACCTACAGTGTGACAGAAGCAGTTGCATCACCACACCCAACTTGAGTGTGTGTGGGTCATCAAGGAGTGGCTTTTGAGGCTCCATAACATAGATGCATTGATCTGTAGGGACTCCATTTGTGTCAAAGAACTATGGTGGTCAGAGAGCGCAGAAGCCCCTAGAATATGCAACTTCCAGATGTAGAGATGGTGAACCTGCAGTGTGACAGAAGCACTTGCGTCACCACACCCAACTGGAGTGTGTGTGGGTCATCAAGTTTTGGATTTGGAGACTCCATAACACATATACATTGATCTGTAGGGACTCCATTTGTGTCAAACAACCATGGTGGTCAGAGAGCCCCTAGAATATGCAACTGCCACACATGGAGATGGCGAACCTGCAGTGTGACAGAAGTAGTTGCATCACCACACCCAACTGGAGTGTGTGTGGGTCATTAAGGTGTGTCTTTTGAGACTCCATAACATAGATGCATCGATATGTAGGGACTCAATTTCTGTTAAACAACCATGGTGGACAGAGAGCCTAGAGAGCCCCTAGAATATGCAATTGCCACACATGGAGATGGTGAACCTACAGTGTGGCAGAAGAAATTGCATCACCAGACCCAACCGTAGTGTGTGTGGGTCATCAAGGTGTGCCTTTTGAGACTCCATAACACAGATGCATTGATCTGTAAGGACTCCATTTGTGCAAACAACTATGGTGGTTAGAGAGCCCAGAAGCCCCTAGAATATGCAACTTCCACACGTAGAGATGGTGAACCTGCAGTGTGACAGAAGCACTTGCATCACCACACCCAACTAGAGTGTGTGTGGGTCATAAAGGTGTGGCTTTTGAGACTCCATAACACATATGCATTGATCTGTAGGGACTCCATTTGTGTCAAACAACCATGGTGGTCACAGAGCCCAGAGAGCCCCTACAATATGCAACTGCCACACATGGAGATGGCGAACCTGCAGTGTGACATTAGTAGTTGCATCACCACACCCAACTGGCGTGTCTTTTGAGCCTCCATAACACAAATGCATTGATATGTAGGACTCCATTTGTGTCAAACAAACATTGTGGACAGAGAGCCCCCAGAATATGCAACTGCTAGACATGGAGATGGTGAACCTGCAGTGTGACAGAAGAAGTTGCATCACCACACCCAACTGGAGCGAGTGTGGGTCATGAAGGTGTGGCTTTTGAGACTCCATAACACAGATGCATTGATATGTAGGGACTCTAGTTGTCGAACAAGCATGGTGGTCAGAGAGCCCCTGGAATATGCAACTTCCACACATGGAGATGGTTAACCTGCAGTGTGACAAAAGTAGTTGTATCACCACACCGAACTGGAGTGTGTGTGTGTCATTAAGGTGTGGCTTTTGAGACTCCATAACACAGATGCATTGATCTGTAGGGACTTCATTTGTGTCAAACAACCATGGTAGTCAGAGAGCCGCTAGAATATGCAACTACAACACATGGAGATGGGTAAACTTGCAGTGTGACAGAAGAAGTTGCATCACCACACCCAACTAGAGTGTGTGTGGGTCATCAAGGTGTGGCTTTTGAGACTCCATAACATAGCTGCATTGATCTGTAGGGACTCCATTTTTGTCAAACAACCATGGTGATTAGAGAGCCCCTAGAATATGCAACTGCCACACATGGAGATGGCGAACCTGCAGTGTGACAGAAGCAGTTGCATCACCACACCCAACTAGAGTGTGTGTGGGTCATCAAGGTGTGGCTTTTGAGACTCCATAACACATATGCATTGATATGTAGGGACTCCAGTTTTGTGAAACAACCATGGTCTTCTGAAAGACCAGAGAGCCCCTAGCATATGCAACTGCCACACATGGAGATGGTGAACCTACAGTGTGACAGAAGCACTAGCATCACCACACCCAACTAGAGTGTGTGTGGGTCATCAAGTTGTGGCTTTTGAGACTCCATAACACATATGCATTGATCTGTAGGGACTCCATTTGTGTCAAACAACCATGGTGGTCACAGAGCCCAGAGAGCCCCTATAATATGCAACTGCCACACATGGAGATGGCGAACCTGCAGTGTGACAGAAGTAGTTGCATCACCACACCCAACTGGAGTGTGTGTGGGTCATTAAGGTGTGTCTTTTGAGACTCCATAACACAAATGCATTGATATGTAGGACTCCATTTGTGTCAAACAACCATTGTGGACAGAGAGCCCAAAGAGCCCCCAGAATATGCAACTGCCAGACATGGAGATGGTGAACCTGCAGTGTGACAGAAGAAGTTGCATCACCACACCCAACTGGAGCGAGTGTGGGTCATCAAGGTGTGGCTTTGAGACTCCATAACACAGATGCATTAATATGTAGGGACTCTAGTTGTGTCAAACAACCATGGTGGTCAGAGAGCCCCTAGAATATGCAACTGCCACACATGGAGATGGTTAACCTGCAGTGTAACAGAAGCAGTTGTATCACCACACCCAACTGCAGTGTGTGTGGGTCATTAAGGTGTGGCTTTTGAGACTCTATAACATAGATGCATTGATCTGTAGGGACTTCATTTGTGTCAAACAATAATGGTGGTCAGAGAGCCCCTAGAATATGCAACTACAACACATGGAGATGGGTAAACTTGCAGTGTGACAGAAGAAGTTGCATCACCACACCCAACTAGAGTGTGTGTGGGTCATCAAGGTGTGGCTTTTGAGACTCCATAACATAGCTGCATTGATCTGTAGGGACTCCATTTGTGTCAAACAACCATGGTGGTCAGAGAGGCCCTAGAATATGCATCTGCCATACATGGAGATGGCGAACCTGCAGTGTGACAGAAGAAGTTGCATCACCACACCCAACTGGAGTGCGTGTGGGTCATCAAGGCGTGGCTTTTGGGACTCCATAACACATATGCATTAATCTGTAGGGACTCCAGTTGTGTCAAACAACCATGGTGTTCTGAAAGACCAGAGAGCCCCTAGATTATGCAACTGCCACACATGGAGATGGTGAACCTGCAGTGTGACAGAAGCAGTTGCATCACCACACCCAACTGGAGTGTGTGTGGGTCATCAAGGTTTGGCTTTTGAGACTCCATAACACAGATGCATTGATCTGTAGGGACTCCATTTGTGTCAAAGAATTATGGTGGTCAGAGAGCCCAGAAGGGCCTACAATATGCAACTTCCAGACGTAGAGGTGGTGAACCTGAAGTGTGACAGAAGCTGTTGCATCACCACACCCAACTGGAGTGTGTGTGGGTCATTAAGGTGTGTCTTTTGAGACTCCATAACACGGATGCATTGATATGTAGGACTCCATTTGTGTCAAACAAACATTGTGGACAGAGAGCCCCCAGAATATGCAACTGCTAGACATGGAGATGGAGAACCTGCAGTGTGATAGAAGAAGTTGCATCACCACACCCAACTGGAGCGAGTGTGGGTCATCAAGGTGTGGCTTTTGTGACTCCATAACACAGATGCATTGATATGTAGGGACTCTAGATGTGTCAAACAAGCATGGTGGTCAGAGAGCCCCTGGAATATGCAACTGCCACACATGGAGATGGTTAACCTGAAGCGTGACAAAAGGAGTTGTATCACCACACCGAAATGGAGTGTGTGTGGGTCATTAAGGTGTGGCTTTTGAGACTCCATAACACAGATGCATTGATCTGTAGGGACTTCATTTGTGTCAAACAACCATGGTGGTCAGAGAGCCCCTAGAATATGCAACTACAACACATGGAGATGGGTAAACTTGCAGTGTGACAGAAGAAGTCGCATCACCACACCCAACTAGAGTGTGTGTGGGTCATCAAGGTGTGGCTTTTGAGACTCCATAACATAGCTGCGTTGATCTGTAGGGACTCCATTTGTGTCAAACAACCATGGTGGTCAGAGAGCCCCTAGAATATGCAACTGCCACACATGGAGATGGCGAACCTGCAGTGTGACAGAAGCAGTTGCATAACCACACCCAACTGGAGTGTGTGTGGGTCATCAAGGTGTGGCTTTTGAGACTCCATAACACATATGCATTGATATGTAGGGACTCCAGTTTTGTGAAACAACCATGGTCTTCTGAAAGACCAGAGAGCCCCTAGCATATGCAACTGCCACACATGGAGATGGTGAACCTACAGTGTGACAGAAGCACTTGCATCACCACACCCAACTAGAGTGTGTGTGGGTCATCAAGGTGTGGCTTTTGAGACTCCATAACACATATGCATTAATCTGTAGGGACTCCATTTGTGTCAAACAACCATGGTGGTCACAGAGCCCAGAGAGCCCCTATAATATGCAACTACCACACATGGAGATGGCGAACCTGCAGTGTGACAGAAGTAGTTGCATCACCACACCCAACTGGAGTGTGTGTGGGTCATTAAGGTGTGTCTTTTGAGACTCCATAACACAAATGCATTGATATGTAGGACTCCATTTGTGTCAAACAACCATTGTGGACAGAGAGCCCAAAGAGCCCCCAGAATATGCAACTGCCAGACATGGAGATGGTGAACCTGCAGTGTGACAGAAGAAGTTGCATCACCAGACCCAACTGGAGCGAGTGTGGGTCATCAAGGTGTGGCTTTTCAGACTCCATAACACAGATGAATTGATATGTAGGGACTCTAGTTGTGTCAAACAACCATGGTGGTCAGAGAGCCCCTAGAATATGCAACTGCCACACATGGAGATGGTTAACCTGCAGTGTAACAGAAGCAGTTGTATCACCACACCCAACTGCAGTGTGTGTAGGTCATTAAGGTGTGGCTTTTGAGACTCCATAACATAGATGCATTGATCTGTAGGGACTTCATTTGTGTCAAACAATAATGGTGGTCAGAGAGCCCCTAGAATATGCAACTACAACACATGGAGATGGGTAAACTTGCAGTGTGACAGAAGAAGTTGCATCACCACACCCAACTAGAGTGTGTGTGGGTCATCAAGGTGTGGCTTTTGAGACTCCATAACATAGCTGCATTGATCTGTAGGGACTCCATTTGTGTCAAACAACCATGGTGGTCAGAGAGCCCCTAGAATATGCATCTGCCATACATGGAGATGGCGAACCTGCAGTGTGACAGAAGCAGTTGCATCACCACACCCAACTGGAGTGCGTGTGGGTCATCAAGGTGTGGCTTTTGAGACTCCATAACACATATGCATTAATCTGTAGGGACTCCAGTTGTGTCAAACAACCATGGTGTTCTGAAAGACCAGAGAGCCCCTAGATTATGCAACTGCCACACATGGAGATGGTGAACCTGCAGTGTGACAGAAGCAGTTGCATCACCACACCCAACTGGAGTGTGTGTGGGTCATCAAGGTTTGGCTTTTGAGACTCCATAACACAGATGCATTGATCTGTAGGGACTCCATTTGTGTCAAACAATTATGGTGTTCTGAAAGACCAGAGAGCCCCTAGATTATGCAACTGCCACACATGGAGATGGTGAACCTGCAGTGTGACAGAAGCAGTTGCATCACCACACCCAACTGGAGTGTGTGTGGGTCATCAAGGTTTGGCTTTTGAGACTCCATAACACAGATGCATTGATCTGTAGGGACTCGATTTGTGTCAAACAATTATGGTGGTCACAGAGCCCAGAGAGCCCCTATAATATGCAACTGCCACACATGGAGATGGCGAACCTGCAGTGTGACAGAAGTAGTTGCATCACCACACCCAACTGGCGTGTGTGTGGGTCATTAAGGTGTGTCTTTTGAGCCTCCATAACACAAATGCATTGATATGTAGGACTCCATTTGTGTCAAACAAACATTGTGGACAGAGAGCACCCAGAATATGCAACTGCTAGAGATGGAGATGGTGAACCTGCAGTGTGACAGAAGAAGTTGCATCACCACACCCAACTGGAGCGAGTGTGGGTCATCAAGGTGTGGCTTTTGAGACTCCATAACACAGATGCATTGATATGTAGGGACTCTAGTTGTGTCAAACAACCATGGTGGTCAGAGAGCCCCTAGAATATGCAACTGCCACACATGGAGATGGTTAACCTGCAGTGTAACAGAAGCAGTTGTATCACCACACCCAACTGCAGTGTGTGTGGGTCATTAAGGTGTGGCTTTTGAGACTCCATAACATAGATGCATTGATCTGTAGGGACTTCATTTGTGTCAAACAATAATGGTGGTCAGAGAGCCCCTAGAATATGCAACTACAACACATGGAGATGGGTAAACTTGCAGCGTGACTGAAGAAGTTGCATCACCACACCCAACTAGAGTGTGTGTGGGTCATCAAGGTGTGGCTTTTGAGACTCCATAACATAGCTGCATTGATCTGTAGGGACTCCATTTGTGTCAAACAACCATGGTGGTCAGAGAGCCCCTAGAATATGCATCTGCCATACATGGAGATGCCGAACCTGCAGTGTGACAGAAGCAGTTGCATCACCACACCCAACTGGAGTGCGTGTGGGTCATCAAGGTGTGGCTTTTGAGACTCCATAACACATATGCATTAATCTGTAGGGACTCCAGTTGTGACAAACAACCATGGTGTTCTGAAAGACCAGAGAGCCCCTAGATTATGCAACTGCCACACATGGAGATGGTGAACCTGCGGTGTGACAGAAGCAGTTGCATCACCACACCCAACTCGAGTGTGTGTGGGTCATCAAGGTTTGGCTTTTGAGACTCCATAACACAGATGCATTGATCTGTAGGGACTCCATTTGTGTCAAACAATTATGGTGGTCACAGAGCCCAGAGAGCCCCTATAATATGCAACTGCCACACATGGAGATGGCGAACCTGCAGTGTGACAGAAGTAGTTGCATCACCACACCAAACTGGCGTGTGTGTGGGTCATTAAGGTGTGTCTTTTGAGCCTCCATAACACAAATGCATTGATATGTAGGACTCCATTTGTGTCAAACAAACATTGTGGACAGAGAGCACCCAGAATATGCAACTGCTAGAGATGGAGATGGTGAACCTGCAGTGTGACAGAAGAAGTTGCATCACCACACCCAACTGGAGCGAGTGTGGGTCATCAAGGTGTGGCTTTTGAGACTCCATAACACAGATGCATTGATATGTAGGGACTCTAGTTGTGTCAAACAACCATGGTGGTCAGAGAGCCCCTAGAATATGCAACTGCCACACATGGAGATGGTTAACCTGCAGTGTAACAGAAGCAGTTGTATCACCACACCCAACTGCAGTGTGTGTGGGTCATTAAGGTGTGGCTTTTGAGACTCCATAACATAGATGCATTGATCTGTAGGGACTTCATTTGTGTCAAACAATAATGGTGGTCAGAGAGCCCCTAGAATATGCAACTACAACACATGGAGATGGGTAAACTTGCAGTGTGACAGAAGAAGTTGCATCACCACACCCAACTAGAGTGTGTGTGGGTCATCAAGGTGTGGCTTTTGAGACTCCATAACATAGCTGCATTGATCTGTAGGGACTCCATTTGTGTCAAACAACCATGGTGGTCAGAGAGCCCCTAGAATATGCATCTGCCATACATGGAGATGGCGAATCTGCAGTGTGACAGAAGCAGTTGCATCACCACACCCAACTGGAGTGCGTGTGGGTCATCAAGGTGTGGCTTTTGAGACTCCATAACACATATGCATTAATCTGTAGGGACTCCAGTTGTGACAAACAACCATGGTGTTCTGAAAGACCAGAGAGCCCCTAGATTATGCAACTGCCACACATGGAGATGGTGAACCTGCAGTGTGACAGAAGCAGTTGCATCACCACACCCAACTGGAGTGTGTGTGGGTCATCAAGGTTTGGCTTTTGAGACTCCATAACACAGATGCATTGATCTGTAGGGACTCCATTTGTGTCAAACAATTATGGTGGTCAGAGAGCCCAGAAGGGCCTACAATATGCAACTTCCAGACGTAGAGGTGGTGAACCTAAAGTGTGACAGAAGTTGTTGCATCACCACACCCAACTGGAGTGTGTGTGGGTCATTAAGGTGTGTCTTTTGAGACTCCATAACACATATGCATTGATATGTAGGACTCCATTTGTGTCAAACAAACATTGTGGACAGAGAGCCCCCAGAATATGCAACTGCTAGACATGGAGATGGTGAACCTGCAGTGTGATAGAAGAAGTTGCATCACCACACCCAACTGGAGCGAGTGTGGGTCATCAAGGTGTGGCTTTTGTGACTCCATAACACAGATGCATTGATATGTAGGGACTCTAGATGTGTCAAACAAGCATGGTGGTCAGAGAGCCCCTGGAATATGCAACTGCCACACATGGAGATGGTTAACCTGAAGCGTGACAAAAGGAGTTGTATCACCACACCGAAATGGAGTGTGTGTGGGTCATTAAGGTGTGGCTTTTGAGACTCCATAACACAGATGCATTGATCTGTAGGGACTTCATTTGTGTCAAACAACCATGGTGGTCAGAGAGCCCCTAGAATATGCAACTACAACACATGGAGATGGGTAAACTTGCAGTGTGACAGAAGAAGTCGCATCACCACACCCAACTAGAGTGTGTGTGGGTCATCAAGGTGTGGCTTTTGAGACTCCATAACATAGCTGCGTTGATCTGTAGGGACTCCATTTGTGTCAAACAACCATGGTGGTCAGAGAGCCCCTAGAATATGCAACTGCCACACATGGAGATGGTGAACCTGCAGTGTGACAGAAGCAGTTGCATCACCACACCCAACTGGAGTGTGTGTGGGTCATCAAGGTGTGGCTTTTGAGACTCCATAACACATATGCATTGATATGTAGGGACTCCAGTTTTGTGAAACAACCATGGTCTTCTGAAAGACCAGAGAGCCCCTAGCATATGCAACTGCCACACATGGAGATGGTGAACCTACAGTGTGACAGAAGCACTTGCATCACCACACCCAACTAGAGTGTGTGTGGGTCATCAAGGTGTGGCTTTTGAGACTCCATAACACATATGCATTAATCTGTAGGGACTCCATTTGTGTCAAACAACCATGGTGGTCACAGAGCCCAGAGAGCCCCTATAATATGCAACTACCACACATGGAGATGGCGAACCTGCAGTGTGACAGAAGTAGTTGCATCACCACACCCAACTGGAGTATGTGTGGGTCATTAAGGTGTGTCTTTTGAGACTCCATAACACAAATGCATTGATATGTAGGACTCCATTTGTGTCAAACAACCATTGTGGACAGAGAGCCCAAAGAGCCCCCAGAATATGCAACTGCCAGACATGGAGATGGTGAACCTGCAGTGTGACAGAAGAAGTTGCATCACCACACCCAACTGGAGCGAGTGTGGGTCATGAAGGTGTGGCTTTTGAGACTCCATAACACAGATGCATTGATATGTAGGGACTCTAGTTGTCGAACAAGCATGGTGGTCAGAGAGCCCCTGGAATATGCAACTGCCACACATGGAGATGGTTAACCTGCAGTGTGACAAAAGTAGTTGTATCACCACACCGAACTGGAGTGTGTGTGTGTCATTAAGGTGTGGCTTTTGAGACTCCATAACACAGATGCATTGATCTGTAGGGACTTCATTTGTGTCAAACAATAATGGTGGTCAGAGAGCCCCTAGAATATGCAACTACAACACATGGAGATGGGTAAACTTGCAGTGTGACAGAAGAAGTTGCATCACCACACCCAACTAGAGTGTGTGTGGGTCATCAAGGTGTGGCTTTTGAGACTCCATAACATAGCTGCATTGATCTGTAGGGACTCCATTTGTGTCAAACAACCATGGTGGTCAGAGAGCCCCTAGAATATGCATCTGCCATACATGGAGATGGCGAATCTGCAGTGTGACAGAAGCAGTTGCATCACCACACCCAACTGGAGTGCGTGTGGGTCATCAAGGTGTGGCTTTTGAGACTCCATAACACATATGCATTAATCTGTAGGGACTCCAGTTGTGACAAACAACCATGGTGTTCTGAAAGACTAGAGAGCCCCTAGATTATGCAACTGCCACACATGGAGATGGTGAACCTGCAGTGTGACAGAAGCAGTTGCATCACCACACCCAACTGGAGTGTGTGTGGGTCATCAAGGTTTGGCTTTTGAGACTCCATAACACAGATGCATTGATCTGTAGGGACTCCATTTGTGTCAAACAATTATGGTGGTCAGAGAGCCCAGAAGGGCCTACAATATGCAACTTCCAGACGTAGAGGTGGTGAACCTAAAGTGTGACAGAAGTTGTTGCATCACCACACCCAACTGGAGTGTGTGTGGGTCATTAAGGTGTGTCTTTTGAGACTCCATAACACATATGCATTGATATGTAGGACTCCATTTGTGTCAAACAAACATTGTGGACAGAGAGCCCCCAGAATATGCAACTGCTAGACATGGAGATGGTGAACCTGCAGTGTGATAGAAGAAGTTGCATCACCACACCCAACTGGAGCGAGTGTGGGTCATCAAGGTGTGGCTTTTGTGACTCCATAACACAGATGCATTGATATGTAGGGACTCTAGATGTGTCAAACAAGCATGGTGGTCAGAGAGCCCCTGGAATATGCAACTGCCACACATGGAGATGGTTAACCTGAAGCGTGACAAAAGGAGTTGTATCACCACACCGAAATGGAGTGTGTGTGGGTCATTAAGGTGTGGCTTTTGAGACTCCATAACACAGATGCATTGATCTGTAGGGACTTCATTTGTGTCAAACAACCATGGTGGTCAGAGAGCCCCTAGAATATGCAACTACAACACATGGAGATGGGTAAACTTGCAGTGTGACAGAAGAAGTCGCATCACCACACCCAACTAGAGTGTGTGTGGGTCATCAAGGTGTGGCTTTTGAGACTCCATAACATAGCTGCGTTGATCTGTAGGGACTCCATTTGTGTCAAACAACCATGGTGGTCAGAGAGCCCCTAGAATATGCAACTGCCACACATGGAGATGGTGAACCTGCAGTGTGACAGAAGCAGTTGCATCACCACACCCAACTGGAGTGTGTGTGGGTCATCAAGGTGTGGCTTTTGAGACTCCATAACACATATGCATTGATATGTAGGGACTCCAGTTTTGTGAAACAACCATGGTCTTCTGAAAGACCAGAGAGCCCCTAGCATATGCAACTGCCACACATGGAGATGGTGAACCTACAGTGTGACAGAAGCACTTGCATCACCACACCCAACTAGAGTGTGTGTGGGTCATCAAGGTGTGGCTTTTGAGACTCCATAACACATATGCATTAATCTGTAGGGACTCCATTTGTGTCAAACAACCATGGTGGTCACAGAGCCCAGAGAGCCCCTATAATATGCAACTACCACACATGGAGATGGCGAACCTGCAGTGTGACAGAAGTAGTTGCATCACCACACCCAACTGGAGTATGTGTGGGTCATTAAGGTGTGTCTTTTGAGACTCCATAACACAAATGCATTGATATGTAGGACTCCATTTGTGTCAAACAACCATTGTGGACAGAGAGCCCAAAGAGCCCCCAGAATATGCAACTGCCAGACATGGAGATGGTGAACCTGCAGTGTGACAGAAGAAGTTGCATCACCACACCCAACTGGAGCGAGTGTGGGTCATGAAGGTGTGGCTTTTGAGACTCCATAACACAGATGCATTGATATGTAGGGACTCTAGTTGTCGAACAAGCATGGTGGTCAGAGAGCCCCTGGAATATGCAACTGCCACACATGGAGATGGTTAACCTGCAGTGTGACAAAAGTAGTTGTATCACCACACCGAACTGGAGTGTGTGTGTGTCATTAAGGTGTGGCTTTTGAGACTCCATAACACAGATGCATTGATCTGTAGGGACTTCATTTGTGTCAAACAATAATGGTGGTCAGAGAGCCCCTAGAATATGCAACTACAACACATGGAGATGGGTAAACTTGCAGTGTGACAGAAGAAGTTGCATCACCACACCCAACTAGAGTGTGTGTGGGTCATCAAGGTGTGGCTTTTGAGACTCCATAACATAGCTGCATTGATCTGTAGGGACTCCATTTGTGTCAAACAACCATGGTGGTCAGAGAGCCCCTAGAATATGCATCTGCCATACATGGAGATGGCGAACCTGCAGTGTGACAGAAGTAGTTGCATCACCACACCCAACTGGAGTGCATGTGGGTCATCAAGGTGTGGCTTTTGAGACTCCATAACACATATGCATTAATCTGTAGGGACTCCAGTTGTGTCAAACAACCATGGTGTTCTGAAAGACCAGAGAGCCCCTAGATTATGCAACTGCCACACATGGAGATGGTGAACCTGCAGTGTGACAGAAGCAGTTGCATCACCACACCCAACTGGAGTGTGTGTGGGTCATCAAGGTTTGGCTTTTGAGACTCCATAACACAGATGCATTGATCTGTAGGGACTCCATTTGTGTCAAACAATTATGGTGGTCACAGAGCCCAGAGAGCCCCTATAATATGCAACTGCCACACATGGAGATGGCGAACCTGCAGTGTGACAGAAGTAGTTGCATCACCACACCCAACTGGCGTGTGTGTGGGTCATTAAGGTGTGTCTTTTGAGCCTCCATAACACAAATGCATTGATATGTAGGACTCCATTTGTGTCAAACAAACATTGTGGACAGAGAGCCCCCATAATATGCAACTGCCAGACATGGAGATGGTGAACCTGCAGTGTGACAGAAGAAGTTGCATCACCACACCCAACTGGAGCGAGTGTGGGTCATCAAGGTGTGGCTTTTGAGACTCCATAACACAGATGCATTGATCTGTAGGGACTCCATTTGTGTCAAACCATTATGGTGGTCAGAGAGCCTAGAAGGGCGTACAATATGCAACTTCCAGACGTAGAGGTGGTGAACCTGAAGTGTGACAGAAGCTGTTGCATCACCACACCCAACTGGAGTGTGTGTGGGTCATTAAGGTGTTTATTTTGAGACTCCATAACACAGATGCATCGATATGTAGGGACTCCATTTGTGTTAAACAACCATGGTGGACAGAGAGCCAGAGAACCCCTAGAATATACAACTGCCACACATGGAGATGGTGAACCTACAGTGTGACAGAAGCAATTGTATCACCAGACCCAACTTTAGTGTGTCTGGGTCATCAAGGTGTGACTTTTGAGACTCCATAACACAGATGCATTGATATGTAAGGACTCCATTTGTGCAAACAACTATGGTGGTCAGAGAGCCCAGAAGCCCCTAGAATATGCAACTTCCACACGTAGAGATGGTGAACCTGCAGTGTGACAGAAGCACTTGCATCACCACACCCAACTAGAGTGTGTGTGGGTCATCAAGGTGTGGCTTTTGAGACTCCATAACACATATGCATTGATCTGTAGGGGCTCCATTTGTGTCAAACAACCATGGTGGTCACAGAGCCCAGAGAGCCCCTATAATACGAAACTGCCACACATGGAGATGGCGAACCTGCAGTGTGACAGAAGTAGTTGCATCACCACACCCAACTGGAGCGAGTGTGGGTCATCAAGGTGTGTCTTTTGAGACTCCATAACACAGATGCATTGATATGTAGGGACCCTAGTTGTGTCAAACAACCATTGTGGTCAGAGAGCCCCTAGAATATGCAACTGCCACACATGGAGATGGTTAACCTGCAGTGTGACAGAAGCAGTTGTATCACCACACCAAACTGGAGTGTGTGTGGGTCATTAAGGTGTGGCTTTTGAGACTCCATAACAGAGATGCATTGATCTGTAGGGACTCCATTTGTGTCGAACAACCATGGTGGTCAGAGAGCCCCTAGAATATGCAACTACAACACATGGAGATGGGTAAACTTGTAGTTTGACAGAAGAAGTTGCATCACCACACCCAACTAGAGTGTGTGTGGGTCATCAAGGTGTGGCTTTTGAGACTCCATAACATAGCTGCATTGATCTGTAGGGACTCCATTTGTGTCAAACAACCGTGGTGGTCAGAGAGCCCCTAGAATATGCAACTGCCACACATGGAGATGGTGAACCTTGAGTGTGACAGAAGCAGTTGCATCACCACACCCAATTGGAGTGTGTGTGGGTCATCGAGGTGTGGCTTTTGAGACTCCATAACACAGATGCATTGATCTGTAGGGACTCCATTTGTGTCAAACAACCATGGTGGTCAGAGAGCCCATAGAATATGCATCTGCCATACATGGAGATGGCGAACCTACAGTGTGACAGAAGCAGTTGCATCACCACACCCAACTGGAGTGCGTGTGGGTCATCAAGGTGTGGCTTTTGAGACTCCATAACACATATGCATTGATCTGTAGGGACTCCAGTTGTGTCAAACAACCATGGTGTTCTGAAATACCAGAGAGCCCCTAGATTATGCAACTGCCACACATGGAGATGGTGAACCTGCAGTGTGACAGAAGCAGTTGCATCACCACACCCAACTGGAGTGTGTGTGGGTCATCAAGGTTTGGCTTTTGAGACTCCATAACACAGATGCATTGATCTGTAGGGACTCCATTTGTGTCAAACAATTATGGTGGTCAGAGAGCCCAGAAGGGCCTACAATATGCAACTTCCAGACGTAGAGGTGGTGAACCTGAAGTGTGACAGAAGCTGTTGCATCACCACACCCAACTGGAGTGTGTGTGGGTCATTAAGGTGTGTCTTTTGAGACTCCATAACACAGATGCATTGATATGTAGGGACTCCATTTGTGTCAAACAAACATGGTGGATAGAGAGCCCAGAGAGCCCCTAGACTATGCAACTTCAACACATGGAGATGGTGAACCTACAGTGTGACAGAAGCAGTTGCATCACCACACCCAACTTGAGTGTGTGTGGGTCATCAAGGAGTGGCTTTCGAGGCTCCATAACACAGATGCATTGATCTGTAGGGACTCCATTTTTGTCAAAGAACTATGGTGGTCAGAGAGCGCAGAAGCCCCTAGAATATGCAACTTCCACACGTAGAGATGGTGAACCTGCAGTGTGACAGAAGCATTTGCATCACCACACCCAACTAGAGTGTGTGTGGGTCATCAAGGTGTGGATTTTGAGACTCCATAACACATATGCATTGATATGTAGGGACTCCATTTGTGTCAAACAACATTGGTGGTCAGAGAGCCCAGAGAGCCCCTAGAATATGCAACTGCCACACATGGAGATGGCGAACCTGCAGTGTGACCGAAGTAGTTGCGTCACCACACCCAACTGGAGTGTGTGTGGGTCATTAAGGTGTTTATTTTGAGACTCCATAACACAGATGCATCGATATGTAGGGACTCCATTTGTGTTAAACAACCATGGTGGACAGAGAGCCAGAGAACCCCTAGAATATATAACTGCCACACATGGAGATGGTGAACCTACAGTGTGACAGAAGCAATTGTATCACCAGACCCAACTGTAGTGTGTCTAGGTCATCAAGGTGTGACTTTTGAGACTCCATAACACAGATGCATTGATCTGTAAGGACTCCATTTGTGCAAACAACTATGGTGGTCAGAGAGCCCAGAAGCCCCTAGAATATGCAACTTCCACACGTAGAGATGGTGAACCTGTAGTGTGACAGAAGCACTTGCATCACCCCACCCAACTAGAGTGTGTGTGGGTCATCAAGGTGTGGCTTTTGAGACTCCATAACACATATGCATTGATCTGTAGGGGCTCCATTTGTGTCAAACAACCATGGTGGTCACAGAGCCCAGAGAGCCCCTATAATACGAAACTGCCACACATGGAGATGGCGAACCTACAGTGTGACAGAAGTAGTTGCATCACCACACC
>CAJUXJ010000509.1:0-16745 GCA_910589775.1 Avena eriantha | reverse complement strand
ACACATAGTACAAAGCGTGTATAGTCAATTCTAATACCTTTGGACTTGCACTTGAAGTGGATCACCATCATCAAATGTTTGGTATTCTTTCAAAAAATCCATTCTTTAGTAACATTTTACTTACATCTTCTATTCACCCTTATCATGACAACTTTCATGATCAAGCACTATAGCCTATAAGAAGAATCGCGAGTATAACTGTTAGTTCCCGAAACCTTTTGGAGATTCGTCGGATGCCTAGCATCTCCATCCTTCACAAATTCTCAACAATTGAAGAACATGTATTTTGCTAAAAAATTATACTCCATCATAATGCACCACAAACATTGTTTCATATCACAATATCTTCCACACATGATGGTTTCTGAAACAATTTTCTTCACTCCTAGATAATCTTGATATAAAACAACTTTTGAATATCAATAATCATGGCGGTTAACATGATACTTTAGATACTAACATTGTAATTCTTACTCTTGATTTAATACTACTTATTAAACTTCATGGAGTAAATAGAGTTTGCTGAAAGTTTGCAATAGGATTTATAAACTTTAAATTGACATTCAAAACAACAATACGATACCAGTTCAAAAAGTAATATCCAGAATTCTATAGTTCTATTATCTCAATTAAAACTAAGCATAAGGTGGTGAACAGACGCCAATGACTACAACACATTATGCCAATTCACTTCGATTTAGTTTATGACAAATTGAGTTCGACTAATCCAAATTACTAATGAACTCCCACTAAAAACGACACCACTCGTGCCTTTTTGGTGATTACATGAACCAAATCCACCACACCAAGTCCGATCGTCACGTGAGTCGGTTGTAGCTTCAAAGGCGAGCATCTATATGGGCTCATATCAACTATATGACTCATGCTTAACCTTTCGGTCCGTGTTCCGAGGCCATGTATGTACAGCATGCTAGGCTCGCCAAGTAAGAACCTTAGTACTCGCTTGCGTGTGTAAAACTGTCTTACACCCGTTGTATGAAAGCGTAGAGTTGAGTACAAACCCGATCATCACGTGATGTCTCGAAACACGATCCATAGAACGGTGCATACTCAAGGAAGAACACATTTTATCTTGATATCTAAATGAGAGATCATCTTACAATGCTACCAAAAGCGCCAAAACTAGCAGTATAAGATGCTAACATCTAATGTGTAAAGTGAGATGATATGGTCCATGCATTTGATCTCTATCATTTGCATCGTGGTATGATCTCTATCATTCCTTTGTGTGTAAGGCCAAGGTCTATGGAACTTACACGTTGAATGTGTTGTAAGAGTATCTATCATACATCTACTTACAACAATACCATATCAATACACTAGCCAACAACGATCTAAACTAGACGCCTCTAATCTAATTTATCAATTGCAAAGTTTTTACGTGGCTTAGGCTTTCGGAGATAGAACCGTTCTCACCTACGAACATGAACCACAACGAGGATAACCAAGTTATTAGCAACTCGTTGTAAATCAGATATTGACTATAGTAGGAGAGACAGAACACCCGCCAGCCACTTATGCAAAACTATTTGCATGTCAGTCGTGGAACCGGTCTCATGTACGATGACATGTAAGGTTGGTCCGGGCCGCTTCATCCCACTATGCCACCATATCCAAAATACATAAGATGCAAATAACATGATCATCATCGCCCACATATAAACATATGGGTACTACCCGTGCAAAGCACCTACGCATAGATCAGGCTCTAATACCACTGTTGGGCCCGCAGCATAAAAACAAAAAATTTTCCTATGATGAGAACTATACGCAAAGATCTATCTACTAGTACACAGAGCAATGGGTGGACATACATCCAACGAGAACTTACCCTCGAAGACAACGAGTTTTTTAAACGAGTAGGAACTCGTGGTTGATGTAGTCAACACTTGCCGATCTCAAGATCGTGAGGAAGTCCGAGCGCCGCAACTCAGCAACGCATCCGTACTCGCACACACGTTCAGCCACCGGACAACCTCCACCTCCTCGCTCTAGCGATCCAACGGAAGAAGCAACTCCTTCCAGACGAAATGCCACCAGGAACATGTATCTCGCTAATCCGAGACCATGGGGGAATAATTCTAGAGGGGGAGAGAGATCCTTCACAAGGAGGTGTGAGGAAGAAGGAGGAAGAGGGTGGCCTTTTATAGGAGGAGGGGGGTGCCCCTCCATCATGTACATGCCGGCATCAATGGGGGGGTGACTCCTCACCCCCCCACCATTCATGTGGTGGTAACCCCTCCACATTAAAATGCCTCTTCACATTCCCCTTTAAAGTCCCTACTTTAAATGCATTAAAATCTCCAAGTTTAATGCTATCTCATTTAATAAAACTCTTTTATTAAATTTATATATTCAGAATTTTTAATTACTTTAATTAACAAACATTCACATATAATCCCTTGCAATATTTCAATATCACATGCATAACCCATTTCTCTGCAATTTCACCCAAACAAAACAAAATTTCCGGTTTCTATCGAAACAATTCCTACGCTTTTGCAATTCTTTCGTCTGAAACTATGTGCTCCAAAATGGTGTCCGGTAACTCTTAAGTGTGTCACCCTACGGTTCGCGAATAATATAGACATGATTGAGACTCCTCTCAGATCAATAATCAGAAGCGGGACCTAGAGATCCATACTGATTCCTACACATTCAACGATGACTTCTATGATCGTGAGAACCTTTAAACGCTAGTAACTAAATCTCTTGTCTCGCGATATATTACATGTCCGAGATTCGATCATTGGTATCTCCATACCTAGTTTGATCTCGTTACTGACATGCACTCTTTTCTCTTTCCCGTGTGATATAACATTCTAGTGATCACATCACTTGCTTGCAAGCTATCTTAATGTGATATCACCGAGAGGGCCTAGAGTATATCTATCCATCATCGGGATTGAGAAATTCCACTCTTGATCCATAGCCTCAACATCACATAACACTTCGTAGCACTGAACCATCTTTATAGTCACCCTATTACGGTGTGGCGTTTGATGTTATCAAGATACTGTTCCGGTGTTAGCAATTAACATGATCTCATGGTCTAAGGATAAAGATACTTCATAGATGTTATGCATATAAAACATAAAATGACTTAGATTGTAATGCTATACTTCGGATGAATGTTCATCACATCATTCCACCAATGTTGTGACCTTGTTATTAACAACATCCAATGTCCATGATCAGGAAACCTTGACCATCTTGTTAATCAACAAGCTGGTCTATAAGAGAGGCATAACTAGGAACCCTTTTTTTGTTTATTAAACACACATGTATTGACGTTTCCGATCAATACAATTATAGCATGCAAAATAAACTTTATCATAACATGGAATAGATATAACCACTTTATTATTGCCTCTCGGGCATATTCCCTCCCTTCATTTAGAACCACCGGAAGCATAGCCCTGCAAGAAAGTTACTTCTTGTTTTAGGTACCCATTTTTCAATGGGTCCTCTCATGCTAGTGACAAGGGTCTTGGGGACAAAAATAGACCAAGGAATGTAACAATCATAAGAGCCAACATAACTAGCATAAACATCATCATAATAATCGCAATATAATTCAAAGTTAGGTTGTTAGCCCCTGCAAAACCATCATAATTAGACTTGTCATTGGTAATGTTGCTAGTCTTTGGTTGAGCAGTCTTTCTTCTTCTTCTTCTTCTTCTTCTTCTTCTTCGTCTTCTTGTTTTTTCTTGCTCTTTGTCTTTGGGGGAATGTAACCAAGACCTTCTTTTCTATTGTTTGTCCTTGCTTGCTCAGTCATCTCATCAAGAACTCTTTACCTTTGTGTTGAGAGCCTCTTGCCAGATCTTCTTTACCATGAGATGATGTGGAGGTACTTGGCACATCATGAAGCTTCAATTGAGTTTGGAGCTGACCATGAGACTCATTTAGAGTAGAGTGATCACTCTTCAATGCCTTGTGAGCACTGTCAAGTTTGTCAAACTTCTCCAAAAGTCTAGCATGAGCAGCCCCAAATTCAATCCTTTCTTTCTTTAGTTTTCTTTACCTTGGTAAGAGCATTGTCACGTTCATTGATGAGCTGAGCCATACTATCTTCTTCTTATGTGATTCCTCAATGGATTCGATTCTCTCTTCCCTGAGATACTCGAGCTTCCTCTTCTTCTTCCAAAGCATTCTTCAAAGAAGCTATCTCCAAGGCATCTTCTCTTTCAATCATTATGCCCTTTTCTTCTTCTAGGAGATCTTCGGCTTGAGCAAGTTGACTCATAAGAGTATCAAAATGGAGTTTGTGGTGCTCACCTTGCAGGTTAGTGAAGAAGTTGTCCAAAGCAATAACTTCTTCTTCTTCCATTTTAAGACTATCATGATCATCCAAATCCAAATTATGTTAGTCTTAGGAATGAAGATAGCTAGAACTTGATACCTCGGACCCTCTTGCCATAAGCAAGTGACGTTGTTGTTGATGACGTTCTCGTTTGGCGAGTCGAAGAGAGATGATGGAGTCGATGTGGTGGCTATAACAGCCACCTCGCGAGAACTATCCTCATCCTCTTCATCTTCACTTGCAGAGGAGTATTCTTCTTGTGCCACTAAGACGATCTTGGGTTGCTTCTTGTAGGGGCCATTCTTCTTAATAAATGGCTTCTTCTTAGGTGCTTTGGCCTTTTCTTTAAGAATGAGCCTGCCACCATTGTCTTCTCTATTTTGATACGGACACTCGGCTACAAAGTGCAGCCTATCTCCATAGTTGTAGCACATTCCCAGTTTTGGGCCGCTTTCTCTCTCCACTCGACCCATTCTTGCGCTCGAGTTCTGACTTGGCCTTTTTGGTCCTTCCAAAAGTTCCTTGCGTAAAATGCCATGTACTCACCGTGAGCATGTTTGACTTCACCAGGGCAATCTATGGAGGCCCCAACAAACGCTCTTTCATCCTCCTCTTGCTCAACAACATTAGCTTTTAGAGCAACATTGAGACCCTTTTGCATTCCAATGGCCCGAGCACGGGCATCTTCAGCATTCTTTGCCGCCACTTTGAATGACGCCATTTCTTGCATGACCTCATTGGATGTCATTTGATGGTAGTTATGGCTACCTTGCAGGCTCTTCAAGTCCGTTGGCTCGAAAGGCATTAAGGCACTCACATATTTCCTTTTTATCCACGCATCATCAATGTGAGTGGCTCCGTGCTTTCTAAATGTTGTTGCGATGCCCTTGAGTCTTCTATACATGTCTTCATGGTTTTTCACCATCCAACATGTAGAATCCCTCAGCTTGATTACTAAGGGCATCATACCTATTCCTTCTCATGCTTTCATTCCCAACAAAGAGATCAGTGAGGGCATCCCAAGCTTCTTTAGCTGTGTTGAGATGTTCAATGTGGGGCATGTCCTTGGGGCCCACACCGAGCTATATCATGTGGAGAGCAGTGGCATTCAATTGGCTCTCCACGACTTCTCTTCTTGTCAGGTTGGTTTGATCTCCAATATGAAGACCCTCTTCAATAATCCTCCAAAGTTCAATAGAGGAGCTACAAACATGAGACTTCATAAGAATTGCCATTGATTGAAAGAGGATGCAGTGAGCTTGGGTGGATCACCCCTATTGTTTATATGAGGATGAGGGATAGGTGGGTCGGGGGAATATACGTGACGAACCTCACTATATTCCTCCTTACCACTTCCCTTCTTAGAGGTGGAACCATTAAGTTTTTCACCTTCCGCATCATCATCCTTGGATCCGGTGTTAGCCTTTTCCTTAGATGATGGTGTGGCTGCCTCAGAGGAGGATGGAGATGGGGCTATGGATGATGTGAGGCGAGTAATCATTTGATTCATTTCCTCCATCTTGGCCTCAAAGGATTTCAACAAGGTTGTTTCCAACATCTTGAGGTCATCCATTGTGATCATATCCACAGCCTCATTCCCATCATCCTTGGTACCCATACTACTCTTAGGCGGTTAAGCCTGAATTAAGAGCCGGAGCTCTGATACCAATTGAAATGGATCGTATGGGCACCTAGAGGGGGGGTGAATAGGTGCTACTTCAAATTTTAATGCGTTTTCAATTTTAGGCTTAGCACAAAGGGTAAATTCTCTAGATAAACTATTAGGTGGAATTTCCCTATATGCAAACCTATCTACTAGCGAGTAAAGAGCAAGTGGAAGAGGAACGGGTTAACCATAGTGAAGCACGCGGACACACAGGATTTGTTTGACCGCAGTTCCTTCCTTGTTAAGGGAAGTACGTATGCGTTGGAGGGGTGGGCGGTACTAAGACCACCATGCCACAATAGGCCTCACCCTGTTCTCCGATGGATCCCGCCACCAAAGGCCTGATCCACCTTTCCACTATAGGGACCCTTCGAGGGTACCGATGCCTTTACACAACTAGCGGAGCACAACTCCACAATCAACTTGGAGGCTCCCGTAATGACAACAAGCTGCCACAAGAACAAGTTACCAATAACAAAGAACAAGATCTAGATATTGACAAGAATACTAGATCAGGGATTTCTCCAAATGAATGGAGAGGAGTTGATGCGCTTGATTCGTGATGACGACGACGATTCTGTCCTCCTTCAATTCCCCCAAAGACTGAAGCCTTCGGGGGGTTGAAGTGGGAGATCTAGAATTGGAGCTCTTGCACAGTGTCTGAACAATTTCGAGTGAATCAAGAGTTCTGAACGTTGGGGAAGAAGGGGTATTTATACCCCCTTCAAAACCAGCCGTTGGAGACTTTGGGGGCCGAATTATCCGGCCTAGGGAAAACTCCGCCCCAGACTCGGAATATCCGGCAGATAGTCCGCCCCCTATCAGAGCGTCTCGCCGAGCTTGCCCTTGATCATATTTTGGGGGCCGGATTATCCGGTCCCATGTGAAGGCCAGATTATCCGGCCTGGGGAGGAAAAACCGCCCCAGTTCGGTTTTTCCGGGAGAAAATCCGACCGGACTCCGAGCGACGCGCCTTGGCATGCTTTGCTCCAAATCTGGGGGCCGGATTATCCGGCTCATGCGACAGCCGGATTATCCGGCCTGGGGAAGCAAAAACCGCCCCAGTTCGGATTTTCCGGGAGAAAATATGACCAGACTCCGAGCGACGTGCCTTGGCATCCATTGAGCAATGAGGTAGGCCGGATTATTCGGCCCTTGGTGGGGCGGATAATCCCCCCCCCCCCCAAAGCTTCCTACACACTTAGCGCACATGAATAATCTCCACAGTATTGTTATCTAACACGCAAAACATAGGAAAACATGAAATGTTCTTTCAGTCAGTTCCTCCCATGTACTCTCCTCCCAACCAGTGAAGGCCATCGATGCCTCCCTTCTTGTCCCCTTTGACTTGGGTTAAGAAAAATAAAAGTTCACTATACTGGGAAATAAATTCACCTAGCTCGATAAAGAAAAGAAAGTCACAATCTTTTGAAAAAAAGTTCACTCAGTTGTCGCCAAATAAAACTAAAGTTCACTATGCTCAAAAATAATAGTTCACTTTGTTAAAAAATAGAAGTTTACTCTGCTCAATAAAAATAAAAGTTCACAAGCGTTGAAATGAAAGACAGTTCACTCAGTTTTCCGGAAAATAAAGTTCACGAAAAATAAAGTTCACAAGCGTTGAAAAAAGATGGTTCACTCAGTTGTTCGAAAAAAAGTTCATACGCGTTTAAAAAGGTAGTTAACTCTTCGAAGAAAATATAATTCACTTCAAACGAGACGTAGGTTCTCCTTTATTTCATAGTTCACTTCAGACAGAGGATAAAAATTCAGATGGATATTCGTAAAAAAGAAAGTTTACATGCGCTAAAAACAAAGTTCACTCTGCGGGAAAACATAGTTCACTTCGAGAGCAAAAAAAACTGGGATTCTAGTAGTTCACGTCAGATGAGGGAAAAAATCGAGAAAAGCGTGTTCGATAAAAATAAAGTTCAGAAGCATTAAAAAGGATGTTAACTCTACTGTCTAAAAAAGTTCGCTTTATAATTTGAAAGTTCACCCGGATATGCTAGAAATATAAAAAGTTCACTTCGAACATGATGATTTTACGACAAGAAGAAAGTTCAGTCGCATTGAAAAACAAGTTCACTCTGCTATCGGACAAAGTTCACTGCGTTTCCTGTTTAGTTATACAGGAACTGGTTCTATATATATACCAGCACTATTCTGCAAACGGTTGCAGAATAATATTCTGAGCATCGACTTGAACTTTTACAGACGAAGGGTTGATCTTTCCAAAAAAAGGGCTGAACTTACTGTCTCAACTATTTGAACTGCCTGTTTGTTCTAATGGTATGAATTATATATCGAGTTCTCAACAGGTTGTCAGAATTAGAGCAAATGATATACCTCTTTGAAAGATAATGAAAAAATACAATTTTTGCATATTCACACTCTTCGCAAATTTTACACGGTCTAAATTTAATTTTTAAATAGAAAATTTTCCTACATAGGTATAGAACGAACTTTTTACTCTAGTTTTCGAATCTCTTGCTTGAAATGAGGCAATATGATATACCGTTAGATAGATAATGAAATTTCACATATTTGTCATCTTTCAAGTTTTTTCAAATTTTGCACCAATTTTGAAGAATTTTGAATATACCGAAATTCCGATGTATTCAAAAACGGGCAGACAGTATGTGCGTGATATTTTTCCAACAATTCGTCGGAATGATGGAAATTATACGAAGTTGAAAAGATAATAAATTTAGAAACTTTTCTATGTTTTAAGTTTTTTCAAATTCTGCACGGATTTAAGTATTAAACTGTTCAGTACACGAGCCTGCACAGCCCACCTGCAAGGTTACACTGTCTGTCCTATAAAGGTTAAACGGTCTGTCCTATAAAGGTTGAACTGCTTTCATGTGAAGGTTGAACTGCCTGCCCTGTGAAGGTTAAACTGCATGCAATGTTATGATTGAACTGCCTGACCTGCAAGGTTTGACCTGCGTGTTTGTCAAGTATGAACTGATGGTTGAACTTACTGTCTCAACTACTTTAACTGCCCATTTGTTGTAATCTATGGATTATACATCAAGATGCAAATGATACGGCGTTGAAAAGATAATGAAATTTCACAACTTTTTTATTGTTGATACTTTTTCAAATTTTGTACGGATGTAACTATAAAAACAGAGTATTGAACTGTCCGGAACATGAGGCCTACCTACAAGGTTGAACTGTATGCTCTGTGAAGGATGAACTGCCTGCCCTGTGAAGGTTGAACTGTCTTTTTGTGAAGGTTGAACAGCCTGCTCTGTGAAAGTTGAACTGCCTGCTCTGTGAGGGTTGAACTGCCTGCTCTGTGAAGGTTGAACTGTCTTTTTGTGATGGTTGAACAACCTGCTCTATGAAGGTTAAACTATCTTCCCTGTGAAGGTTGAACTGCCTGCTATGTGAGGGTTGAACTGCCTGCTCTGTAAAGGTTAAACTGCATGTGCTGTTAGGTTTATCTGTCTGACCTGCAAGGTTTGACTTGCGTGATTGTCAAGGTTGAACTTAGTATCTCAACTATTTGAACTGCCCGTTTGTTTTAATATATAGATTATACATTGAGGTTATCAACCGTTTGTCAGAATTAAACAAATGATATACCATTCGAAAGATTATAATAACCCGCAACTTTTTCATATTCACACTTTCCGCAAATATTACACGGTTTAAATTTAATTTTTAAAATACAAAGTTTTTCTACATAGGTATAGAACGGACTTTCACTCCATCTTTCAAACCTCTTATCCAAATATTGCAAATGATATACCGTTGGAGAGATAATAAAAGTTCGCATCTTTGTTATGTCTAAAGTGTTTTTAAATTCTGCACCTATTTTGAGCAATTTTGAATATACCAAAATTCAGACGTATTCAAAATTTTGCGGACGGTATTCGCATGATATTTTTCAAACCCTTTTTCCAAATGAGGCAAACGATATACCGTTGGATAGATAATGAAATTTCGCATATTTATCATATTTAAATTTTTATCAAATTCTACATCGATTTTGAATTTTTTTGAATATAACAAAATTCTCCTATATAGGCCGGATGGTGCTCAGAATATGTATGTATGTATATTTGTGAGACGGAGGGAGTACCATACATCACTAGATATGTGTGATAATGATCTTATTCTAATACTCGATATGTCATGTGAAACAGCCCGCCATGCAATGCGGTTTCTCAGAGGAACGACGCCTCCTGGCCCTGATCAAAGTACATGCCCGTGGGCCCAGCGTCTGGCAGCAGCCCAACCTTGACCACATTGCGTGCGCCCTCCTCGGGCGTGAGGACTCCCGAGCTCATGGTCATGTGGGTCTTAACGTAACCCGGGTGCGCGCAGTTGACGCGCAGCGCAGGGTGCCTCCTCGCCATGAGCCTGGAGTAGGGGCGGCTTTGGACGCCTTGTACGCCGAGAACCCCGTAGACCAGCGTTTGCCTCCAACTCACGAGCCTCACCTTCTCATCGCTGATATGCTGCATGTATAGATTAAAATCCGGTGAATCCGGTGTGGGGAATTAATCTTGGATAACACATGCACCATCCGGAAAGAACTTACAATTAGCCGACCAAACTCGGAGGAGACATTAACTATTCTTCCCTCAGAGACAACACGGCTGTGATTACATTCTTCGTACCGTAGTAGTTTGTCAGCACCGTTTCTTTTGCAGCATCAGTCGTCTCCAAGACATTCGTGGTCATCCATTGACGTCTCATGTCAAAATCCAGGCCTTCAAACTATTGCATTCATCAAAAGTTTAACTTGTGAACATATGTGTTCTCGAGAAACTACCGCCCCAGTCCGACCTCATGTGTCATAAGTTATAAATTATACTCGCTCCGTTCTATTTTATAACACGTTGTGGCAAGCTTAACTAGGTTGCCAAAACGTCTTATAAAAGGAATGGTATAACTTATTGACATTATATCCTTGTTCCATTGCTTAAATTAATTGTCAAAATTAGACCTAAAAAAAGTGTTGCCAGCTAAGTATCATAAAGGAGGTACCCGCAAAAAATAAAGTATCGTAACGGAGGTAGTATAGAACAAAGCCGACAAGCAGAGTCTTTCAAAACAGAATTGGCTAAAGTCTGGCATCGCACCAATATGGAAAAAATGAAAACTTGATATGTGACCACACATTTTCGTCGTTGGTTTGGAACTATTGGGTGTACCTCACCCCAGCGACCCCGGCATTGTTCACCTGCGGATCAACATAGCATATCGATCGCCCGTTGAAGCAAAACTTTGGGTGCATCAGTTGCACAACGGGATACAGAAACTTGCCAGAATATCTAGTTTCCCGAAACGGGTTTTGAGGAACTCAGTCAGTGCAGTAATGCTCGAAGTGTCCGTGATATCCAGCTGATGGAAGATAACACCCCAGAGCCCAAGAGCTTTGAGTTTCTCAATTACCGCGGCACCCCTCATCTCATCCCGGGCTGTCAAAATTACCGTAGCACCGGCACTGGCCAATTGCCGGCACACCTCGAGACCAATTCCTTTGTTCGCGCCGGTGACCACAGCAATCCTAATAGCCGCAAGCGCTCAGTTAGTACACACACATAAAGGCATGCAGGAGCTAAACATGCACATCCTAACCTCGTGCTTGGCGGGTGGGAAATGGATCCTTCCATGACGGGCGCACCAGCAGCTGCAGAGAATTGTAGTGGTTTGAGCAGCCAGAACTTGTGCTTTTAAAGTGTGTCGCCGGCGCAATTGCAGGGGCTATGCCTTAAGGAAAAGGATAGAATACCCCGGGGGATCCCGTACCTTTTACCCCCGGGTCGCGTGGAGGCGAGTGAAGCTCGCGTCGTGGTGGGGCTCTCTTACTGTCCGACAGCGGACCTCTTACCGCCCGCTTCCAGACTTCGCGCCACCGGCCCTCTGCCCGGCTGCCGCCGCTGAACCTCTCCGAGACATCTCGATGGCAGCTGGACGCGTGGGACCTCACGCCACCGGCCCTGTTCCCGCCTGCTGCTACTTCCGCCGCGGACCATCCCCCTGTAAGTATTCCCTTCGTGCCTAATAATCAAATATAAAGCTGAATATTATTCACGAAGAGAATTTGGCCAGGCCATTTATCTTTCCATAACCTATCTTCCCATAACTTAATCTATGATCCATCCTTAATATTGAAAACACCAAAAACAGAAGAAATGCTTTTTAGACAACATTAGTCTATTCTAAAAGTGTGAATCACCTGGTTTCCAAACCACTTGAGACACAGTTTTGAAGCGAACATATTTCCTCCATAAAATAGGTTGCCAGACACCATCTTCTGTAAGTATCTTGAAAAACCATTTCCCCAGAAGTGCGTTGTTTTTGACTTACAAATCATGTATTGCCAGTCCACCGTATTCTTTCGGTCGCCAAACCACATTTCATCTGGCCAGTCAATATTTCTTTTTTTCACTATCGCCTTGCCAAAAATCTTGATCGGAAATAATCCACCTTCTTCAAGACACCTTTTGGTAACTAGAAAAATGAGATCATATACGGTATCATGTTGGTAATTAGTAAATTTACTAGCTGAATGCCCGTGTATTGCCACGGTTTCTATATTTTTATTTTCTCTCACCACATATCAGAAAAATGAGTACGGAAAATGAACATTTATTCCACTTTGTTTTAGTACAATCTAATTATAGATTTAAATATAAGAACATAAAGTAAAATCTACTATTTTTTTTAATAAAGCCATTTGAGCAAGGCTAGCCGGATAGTTGTGCGTGGCCATGGAAGGAACAAGTCTAATTGAATGTCCATGCTACAGATTTCTACCTGTCGATGGCATGAACCTGATATCCCAATTCACCAGTGCAGCTAGGATTTGCTGTAATTAATCTCCTTTCATGGCGCTGCTACAGCCTCCTGAGTGTTAGTATGATCTCCCCACGTCCGTCCCAACGGACAGATGACTTGGTCCAGCGCCCTGATCGGGGGCGCCCAACGTTATCATCGTTGGTGGGCCCCTGTCACGCAGCGCTATATAGAAGAGGTGGGGGCCGGGGGCACGACTCTCTAGGTTCGTCGCCCGTCTCACCCCACCGACACATCCAAGCCCAAAGCCACCATCTGGCTAGCGCTGTAGCGGCGGGATTAACCCACATCACCGCCGCCACCTCTCTGTCGAGCTCCATGACGAGCTCGTCGTCAACCTCGAAGGCCGACGGTATGTACATCTCACTCACACTCTCTAGATCGACGCCTAGCGATCCTAAAGGTATAACAATGGTATCAGAGCCGCTAGTTCTAGTTGATCTAGTAGAGAGAGTAGTAGATCCGAGGAAGAAAAGTAAAAGGCTAGGGTTTTTCAGAAGCGCCGCCGCAAGGCCGCGCCGTTCCACTCGATCCCGACGCATCGGCAAGCCGAGGTCGGGAAGAAGAACAAACCCCTCTAGGCTGAAGAAAAATAAAAACCCCTAGGCCGCAGATCCCTTCTTCCCCAGATAAGATCGATCTAGAATCGAAAAGAAAAGAAGAGAAACCCCCGCGTACTCAAATCCCCAAATCCCCTTCCCAAAAATCAAAAGAAAGAAAAAAAAAAGAAAAATCAAAAGTTTTCTGGCCACCGCCGGCAAAGGGCGCCGCCGCCTGAGCCGCTTGACGGCGGCGCACCCACCCACGGGTGGATGCGCGCACCGGCAAGGGGGCCAGGGGGGCGCCGCCGTCCACCGGTTCCCTCGGCTCTCGCTTCTATGCGGGTTTTTTGGGAGGTGGACAGAGAAGAAGTAGAGGGGGAGGGGCTCGCCGCCGCCTCGCCAACCTCACCGGCGCGGGCAGTGCGCCGCCGCCGCCGGGAGCAGAGAAAAGGTGGAGGAGGGAGGGGCTCGTCGCCGGCGCTTGCGCCGGCCGACGCCGCCGCCTCGCCAACCTCGCCAGCGCGGGGCCTTGCGCCGGCACGGGCTGAGCGCATCAGCGGTCGAGTGGAAGGGGGGCGGGGAGCTCGCGCCGGAGAAAGGGAGGGGCTCGCCGGACGGTGCAGCCTCCTCTCCAGTCCCGCGGGCACATTTCCACCGCCGCCATAAAACAGAGGAGCGCGGGGGGGGGGAGTGAGGCGCGTTCAGGGTTAGGGTTTGAGGAACCGACCGGCGCCCGGTTTTGACCTGGCCGAAAAGAACTCCCTGCCGTTCGATCGCGATGGAGGGCCAAGATCAGGCGGTGGCACTGGTAGGCGGTGGCGGGCCAGCAGGCCACGGTCGGCCATGGGCCGATGCGGGCCGCCATGCGCTATGCGCCGCACAAAGGCCAGTGGGCCGGCCATTTTTCGCCCAGGATTCTTTTTCACCCAGTTTTTTTTACAGAAGCTGTTTTTGGATGTTTTTTGCGCAGTTTTTTGGCAAATTTCATCTAGTTTTTTCTATTCAATATTATCCAACGATATTTTGTCTAGAAAGTACTAATGTAATAGTAAAGTTTCTGTAAAATGTAAAGTTTGATGAATGTTTTATTCATAGTTTTCCGCTAGAAAATTGTTAAATGTATTTGCTTAATTGCAATAAAGTGAGGATTTTATTTGATGACCAACGTTGTTAGTAAGATTTTCACTATGCATAGTAAGTTTTATCACTATTAGTTATATTTCTGCCCAATGGTGATGTAGAATTAATATTGAGATGTTTCATGTTTTAATTTGACCAACATTGAATTAACTCATTTTGGTGATATTTTGTTTTCAGGCAATCCTATGAGTTTCATCTCGGCCATTGAGCCCCTCAATGGAGGGAACTACGGCTCATGGCGAGAGAAGGTTGAGATGGGGCTTGCTTTGCTTGACCTCGACTTGGCACTGATTGAGACCTGTCCCAAAGAACCTGAGGACCCCGTGAGGGGCGAGAAAGAAAGTGAAGATGACTTCAACAATAGGGTCCACGACCATGGACCAATAAGAATAAAGTACGACCTTGATCGTGCAAAGTGGGACTCGTTCAACAGAAAGTGCTTGATGGTCATTAAGAGCTCCATTATGGAAGCAATAAGGGGAGCAATCCCAGAATGTAGCACTGCCAGTGAGTACCTGAAGAAGGTACAGGTCAGTTTACTGGGTCTTCAAAGGCCTATGCGAGCTCTCTCATTAAGAAACTTGTTACTACAAGGTACACTGGTAGTGGAGTAAGGGACCACATATTGCGAATGAGCAACATGTCTTCCAAGCTTAAGCCCATGGGCATGGAGCTCCCAGTCAAGTTCATCATTCACCTGATCTTTGCCTCACTACCAAACCAATTTGAGACTTTTGATGTGAACTACAACGCACAGCCAGAAAGTGGGGCATTGAGAAGATGATGGCCATGTGCGTACAAGAAGAACAGAGGCTCAAGGGGCAATCTGGTGATTCTGTGAACTACCTGAGCCCAACCAAGAAGAGGAACTTTCAGGCTTCCAGGCCACAAGGGAGTCCACAAGGGAAACCTTAGGGGCCTCCCCCTCCTTCTAAGCCTCATGGAAAGGATGATGATCACCGACAGCAGGAGGTGGACAAGGACACCTGCAGGTGGTGCAAGGAGAAGGGCCACTACATGAGTGACTGTGTGAGCTTCCTAAAGCATCTGTGCAAGAAAGGTGAGGATTTAATTACTTTTGTTGATGAATCACTATTTTTAAGTTATGCAAAATCTACTTGGTGGATTGACTCAGGTGCAACTGTCCACGTTTCAAATTCATTACAGGGAATTCCGTATGAGAAGGACCCTGCAAAGAGGAGAAAGAAGAATTAAGGTGGCAAATGGCGTCCAAGCTGAAGTCGAAGCTATTGGAGATCTCCCATTAGAATTATCAAATGGCTTTGTACTTTTACTAGTAGATGTACTTTATGTACCCTCTTTGCATAGAAACTTAATAAGTGTATCACGCTTAGATGATGATGGTTTTGCTTGCCATTTGGTGATGGACAATGTAAAATCAAGCGTAATAATGAGATTGTTGGTCTTGCCTTCAGACAAGACAAGCTTTATTGTTATCACTTTGTGAGAATGTGTATGCATTAAGCGCTGAGAATGAGAATGTGAATTCCTCCTCATCCCTGAATGGAAAGAATAAAAGGAAAAGAATTGATGATGTCTCTTCGAAATTATGGCACTGTCGTTTAGGCCATATTTCGAGGGGGGGAATAGAACGCTTAGTAAAAGAATCAATTCTAGTGCCTTAGAATTTTCGAATCTAGAGCAATGCATCGATTCCATTAAAGGAAAGTTCATAAAGAACATTAAAAAGGGCGCCAAAAGAAGCACAGGAGTCTTAGAAATAATTCATACGGATATATGCGCTCCGTTCCCTATGACATCTATGGATGGATATGATTCTTTCATAACATTCACGGATGATTATTCGCGTTATGGTTACATTTATCCAATTAGAGAGCGTTCTGAAGCATTGGATAAATTTAAGATATTTAGGCTGAAGTTGAAAATGAGCATAGTTTAAAGATTAAAGTAGTAAGGTACGATCGTGTGAGGCGAATACTACGGTTGGCACAACCATATGGCCAGGTCCCTGGACCTTTTGCAAGTTTCTACAGGAACATGGTATAGTTGCCCAGTATTCTACGCCGGGCGAGCCTCAGCAGAATGGAGTAGCTGAAACACGTAACCGTACCTTGATGGATATGGTAAGAAGCATGTTAAGTTACTCCACCTTACTGGTTGTTTTGTGGATGGAGGCATTGAAAACCGCCATTCACGTACTTAATCGAGTTTCTAGTAAGTCGGTGTCTGATGAAACCATATGAGTTATGGACTAGTCGTGAACCTT
>CAJUXJ010000508.1:0-42519 GCA_910589775.1 Avena eriantha | reverse complement strand
TAGTCGTTTTGTGTTTTATGGTTGTTTTCACAATCTTTGCCCACAGTTTTGGGGGTTAGGGCGATTTACAACGACTGTACGACCCAATACATGTTTGAGAGTTATGACCAAAAACTCCACGTTTTCGCGCTTTATGGGCATTTCATGAGCTATTGCCCATAGTTTTGGGGTTCTTGGGCGATTACAACGACCGTAAGACCCGATACATGTTTGAGAATTATAACTAAAAACTCGTCGTTTTCGCGGTTTATGGTTGTTTTCATGAGCTATTGCCCACAGTTTTGGGATTTCTTACCAATTTTACAACGATCGTAAGATCCGATACATGTTTGAGAGATACGACCAAAATTTCATTGTTTTGGCGCTTTATGGCTGTCTTACTGAGCTATTGCCCATAGTTTTGGGGTTCTAGGGCGATTTACAACGACTGTATGACCCTACATGTTTGATAGTTATGACCAAAAACTCGTGTTTTCGTGCTTTATGGCCGTTTTCATGAGCTATTGCCCATAGTTTGTTGGTTCCTGGACGATTTACAATGACCGTAAGACCCGATACATGTTTGACAATTATGACCAAAAACTCGTCGTTTCAGCGCTTTATGGTTGTTCTCATGAGCTATTGCCCATAGTTTGGTGTTCTAGGCAGATTTACATGAACAGTAAAACCCGATACATGTTTCAGAGATATGACCATAAACTAGTCATTTTGTGTTTTTTTATGGTTGTTTTCACAATCTTTGCCCACAGTTTTGGGTTTAGGGCGATTTACAACGACTGTACCGACGATACATGTTTGAGAATTATAACTAAAAACTCGTCGTTTTCGCGCTTTATGGTTATTTTCATGAGCTATTGCCCACAGTTTTGGGGTTCTAGGGCGATTTACAACGACCGTAAGACCCGATACATGTTTCATAGATATGACCAAAAACTCGTCGTTTTCCCTTTTTTGGCTGTTTTCATGAGCTATTGCCCATAGTTTGGGGTTCTTGGGCGATTTACAACGACCGTAAGACCCGATACATGTTTGAGAATTATAACTAAAAACTCGTCGTTTTCGCGCTTTATGGTTGTTTTCATGAGCTATTGCCCACAGTTTTGGGATTTCTTACCAATTTTACAACGATCGTAAGATCCGATACATGTTTGAGAGATACGACCAAAATTTCATCGTTTTGGCGCTTTGGGCTGTCTTACTGAGCTATTGCCCATAGTTTGGGGTTCTAGGGCGATTTACAACAACTGTATGACCCAATACATGTTTGATAGTTACGACCAAAAACTCGTGTTTTTCGTGCTTTATGGCCGTTTTCATGAGCTATTGCCCATAGTTTGTGGGTTCCTGGACGATTTACAATGACCGTAAGACCCGATACATGTTTGACAATTATGACCAAAACTCGTCGTTTCAGCGCTTTATGGCTGTTCTCATGAGCTATTGCCCATAGTTTTGGTGTTCTAGACAGATTTACAATGCAGTAAACCCGATACATGTTCAGAGATATCACCATAAACTAGTCGTTTTTGTGTTTTATGGTTGTTTTCACAATCTTTGCCCACAGTTTTGGGGGTTAGGCGATTTACAACGACTGTACGACCCAATACCTGTTGAGAGTTATAACCAAAAACTCCCACGTTTTCGCGCTTTATGGGCATTTCATGAGCTATTGCCCATAGTTTTGGGGTTCTAGGGCGATTACAACGACCGTAAGACCCGATACATGTTGTGAGAATTATAACTAAAAACTCGTCGTTTCGCGCTTTATGTGGCATTTCATGAGCTATTGCCCACAGTTTTGGGATTTCTTACCAATTTTACAACGACTCGTAAGATCCGATACATGTTTGAGAGTACGACCAACATTTCATTGTTTTGGCGCTTTATGGCTGTCTTACTGAGCTATTTCCCATAGTTTTGGGGTTCTATAGGGCAATTTACACGACTGTATGACCCCTACATGTTGATAGTTATGACCAAAACTCGTGTTTTTCGTGCTTTATGGCCGTTTTCATTGAGCTATTGCCCATAGTTTGGGGGTTCCCTGGACGATTTACATGACACGTAAGACCCGATACATGTTGACAATTATGACCAAAAACTCGTCGTTTCAGCGCTTTATGGTTGTTCTCATGAGCTATTGCCCATAGTTTTGGTGTTCTAGGCAGATTTACAATGACAGTAAAACCCGATACATGTTTCAGAGATATGACCATAAACTAGTCCTTTTTGTGTTTTATGGTTGTTTTCACAATCTTTGCCCACAGTTTTGGGGTTTAGGGCGATTTAGCAACGACTGTACGGCCCGATACATGTTTGAGAATTATAACTAAAACTCGTCGTTTTCGCGCTTTATGGTTATTTTCATGAGCTATTGCCCACAGTTTTGGGGTTCTAGGGCGATTTACAACGACCGTAAGACCCGATACATGTTTCATAGATATGACCAAAAACTCGTCGTTTTCCCCCTTTTTGGCTGTTTTCATGAGCTATTGCCCATAGTTTTGGGGTCTTGGGCGATTTTACAACGACCGTAAGACCCCGATACATGTTGAGAATTATAACTAAAAACTCGTCGTTTTTCGCGTTTATGGTTGTTTTCATGAGCTATTGCCCACTAGTTTTGGGATTTCTTACCAATTTTACAACGATCGTAAGATCCGATACATGTTTGAGAGATACGACCAAAATTTCATCGTTTTGGCGCTTTATGGCTGTCTTACTGAGCTATTGCCCATAGTTTTGGGGTTCTAGGGCGATTTACAACAACTGTTATGACCCATACATGTTTGATAGTTACGACCAAAAACTCGTGTTTTTCGTGCTTTATGGCCGTTTTCATGAGCTATTGCCCATAGTTTGTGGGTTCCTGGACGATTACAATGACCGTAAGACCCGATACATGTTTGACAATTATGACCAAAAACTCGTCGTTTCAGCGCTTTATGGCTGTTCTCATGAGCTATTGCCCATAGTTTTGGTGTTCTAGACAGATTTACAATGACAGTAAAAACCCGATACATGTTCAGAGATATCACCATAAACTAGTCGTTTTGTGTTTTATGGTTGTTTTCACAATCTTTGCCCACAGTTTGGGGGTTAGGGCGATTTACAACGACTGTACGACCCAATACATGTTTGAGAGTTATAACCAAAACTCCACGTTTTCGCGCTTTATGGCATTTTCATGAGCTATTGCCCATAGTTTTGGGGTTCTAGGGCGATTTACAACGACCGTAAGACCCGATACATGTTTGAGAATTATAACTAAAAACTCGTCGTTTTCGCGGTTTATGGTTGTTTTCATGAGCTATTGCCCACAGTTTTGGGATTTCTTACCAATTTTACAACGATCGTAAGATCCGATACATGTTTGAGAGATACGACCAAAATTTCATTGTTTTGGCGCTTTATGGCTGTCTTACTGAGCTATTGCCCATAGTTTTGGGGTTCTAGGGCAATTTACAACGACTGTATGACCCTACATGTTTGATAGTTATGACCAAAAACTCGTGTTTTTCGTGCTTTATGGCCGTTTTCATGAGCTATTGCCCATAGTTTGTGGGTTCCTGGACGATTTACAATGACCGTAAGACCCGATACATGTTTGACAATTATGACCAAAAACTCGTCGTTTCAGCGCTTTATGGTTGTTCTCATGAGCTATTGCCCATAGTTTTGGTGTTCTAGGCAGATTTACAATGACAGTAAAACCCGATACATGTTTCAGAGATATGACCATAAACTAGTCGTTTTTGTGTTTTATGGTTGTTTTCACAATCTTTGCCCACAGTTTGGGGTTTAGGGCGATTTACAACGACTGTACGACCCGATACATGTTTGAGAATTATAACTAAAACTCGCGTTTTCGCGCTTTATGGTTATTTTCATGAGCTATTGCCCACAGTTTTGGGGTTCTAGGGCGATTTACAACGACCGTAAGACCCGATACATGTTTCATAGATATGACCAAAAACTCGTCGTTTTCCCCCTTTTTGGCTGTTTTCATGAGCTATTGCCCATAGTTTTGGGGTTCTTGGGCGATTTACAACGACCGTAAGACCCGATACATGTTTGAGAATTATAACTAAAAACTCGTCGTTTTCGCGCTTTATGGTTGTTTTCATGAGCTATTGCCCACAGTTTTGGGATTTCTTACCAATTTTACAACGATCGTAAGATCCGATACATGTTTGAGAGATACGACCAAAATTTCATCGTTTTGGGCGCTTTATGGCTGTCTTACTGAGCTATTGCCCATAGTTTTGGGGTTCTAGGGCGATTTACAACAACTGTATGACCCAATACATGTTTGATAGTTACGACCAAAAACTCGTGTTTTTCGTGCTTTATGGCCGTTTTCATGAGCTATTGCCCATAGTTTGTGGGTTCCTGGACGATTTACAATGACCGTAAGACCCGATACATGTTTGACAATTATGACCAAAAACTCGTCGTTCAGCGCTTTATGGCTGTTCTCATGAGCTATTGCCCATAGTTTTGGTGTTCTAGACAGATTTACAATGACAGTAAAACCCGATACATGTTTCAGAGATATGACCATAAACTAGTCGTTTTGTGTTTTATGGTTGTTTTCACAATCTTTGCCCACAGTTTTGGGGTTTAGGGCGATTTACAACGACTGTACGACCCAATACATGTTTGAGAGTTATAACCAAAAACTCCACGTTTTCGCGCTTTATGGGCATTTTCATGAGCTATTGCCCATAGTTTTGGGGTTCTAGGGCGATTTACAACGACCGTAAGACCCGATACATGTTTCAGAGATATGACCAAAAACTCGTCGTTTTCGCCCTTTTTGGCTGTTTTCATGAGCTATTGCCCATAGTTTTGGGGTTCTTGGGCGATTTACAACGACCGTAAGACCCGATACATGTTTGAGAATTATAACTAAAAACTCGTCGTTTTCGCGCTTTATGGTTGTTTTCATGAGCTATTGCCCACAGTTTTGGGATTTCTTACCAATTTTACAACGATCGTAAGATCCGATACATGTTTGAGAGATACGACCAAAATTTCATCGTTTTGGGCGCTTTATGGCTGTCTTACTGAGCTATTGCCCATAGTTTTGGGGTTCTAGGGCGATTTACAACGACTGTATGACCCAATACATGTTTGATAGTTATGACCAAAAACTCGTGTTTTTCGTGCTTTATGGCCGTTTTCATGAGCTATTGCCCATAGTTTGTGGGTTCCTGGACGATTTACAATGACCGTAAGACCCGATACATGTTTGACAATTATGACCAAAAACTCGTCGTTTCAGCGCTTTATGGTTGTTCTCATGAGCTATTGCCCATAGTTTTGGTGTTCTAGGCAGATTTACAATGACAGTAAAACCCGATACATGTTTCAGAGATATGACCATAAACTAGTCGTTTTTGTGTTTTATGGTTGTTTTCACAATCTTTGCCCACAGTTTTGGGGTTTAGGGCGATTTACAACGACTGTACGACCCGATACATGTTTGAGAGTTATAACTAAAAACTCGTCGTTTTCGCGCTTTATGGTATTTTCATGAGCTATTGCCCACAGTTTTGGGGTTCTAGGGCGATTTACAACGACCGTAAGACCCGATACATGTTTCATAGATATGACCAAAAACTCGTCGTTTTCCCCCTTTTTGGCTGTTTTCATGAGCTATTGCCCATAGTTTTGGGGTTCTTGGGCGATTTACAACGACCGTAAGACCCGATACATGTTTGAGAATTATAACTAAAAACTCGTCGTTTTCGCGGTTTATGGTTGTTTTCATGAGCTATTGCCCACAGTTTTGGGATTTCTTACCAATTTTACAACGATCGTAAGATCCGATACATGTTTGAGAGATACGACCAAAATTTCATCGTTTTGGCGCTTTATGGCTGTCTTACTGAGCTATTGCCCATAGTTTTGGGGTTCTAGGGCTATTTACAACAACTGTATGACCCAATACATGTTTGATAGTTACGACCAAAAACTCGTGTTTTTCGTGCTTTATGGCCGTTTTCATGAGCTATTGCCCATAGTTTGTGGGTTCCTGGACGATTTACAATGACCGTAAGACCCGATACATGTTGACAATTATGACCAAAAACTCGTCGTTTCAGCGCTTTATGGCTGTTCTCATGAGCTATTGCCCATAGTTTTGGTGTTCTAGGCAGATTTACAATGACAGTAAAACCCGATACATGTTTCAGAGATATCGACCATAAACTAGTCGTTTTTGTGTTTTATGGTTGTTTTCACAATCTTTGCCCACAGTTTTGGGGTTTAGGGCGATTTACAACGACTGTACGACCCAATACATGTTTGAGAGTTATAACCACAAAACTCCACGTTTTCGCGCTTTATGGGCATTTTCATGAGCTATTGCCCATAGTTTTGGGGTTCTAGGGCGATTTACAACGACCGTAAGGACCCGATACATGTTTGAGAATTATAACTAAAAACTCGTCGTTTTCGCGGTTTATGGTTGTTTTCATGAGCTATTGCCCACAGTTTTGGGATTTCTTACCAATTTTACAACGATCGTAAGATCCGATACATGTTTGAGAGATACGACCAAAATTTCATTGTTTTGGGCAGCTTTATGGCTGTCTTACTGAGCTATTGCCCATAGTTTTGGGGTTCTAGGGGCAATTTACAACGACTGTATGACCCAATACATGTTTGATAGTTATGACCAAAAACTCGTTGTTTTTTCGTGCTTTATGGCCGTTTTCATGAGCTATTGCCCATAGTTTGTGGGTTCCTGGACGATTTACAATGACCGTAAGACCCGATACATGTTTGACAATTATGACCAAAAACTCGTCGTTTTCAGCGCTTTATGGCTTGTTCTCATGAGCTATTGCCCATAGTTTTGGTGTTCTAGGCAGATTTACAATGACAGTAAAACCCGATACATGTTTCAGGAGATATGACCATAAACTAGTCGTTTTTGTGTTTTATGGTTGTTTTCACAATCTTTGCCCACAGTTTTGGGGTTTAGGGCGATTTACAACGACTGTACGACCCAATACATGTTTGAGAGTTATAACCAAAAACTCCACGTTTTCGCGCTTTATGGGCTATTTTCATGAGCTATTGCCCATAGTTTTGGGGTTCTAGGGCGATTTACAACGACCGTAAGACCCGATACATGTTTCATAGATATGACCAAAAACTCGTCGTTTTCCCCCTTTTTGGCTGTTTTCATGAGCTATTGCCCATAGTTTTGGGGTTCTTGGGCGATTTACAACGACCGTAAGACCCGATACATGTTTGAGAATTATAACTAAAAACTCGTCGTTTTCGCGGCTTTATGGTTGTTTTCATGAGCTATTGCCCACAGTTTTGGGATTTCTTACCAATTTTACAACGATCGTAAGATCCGATACATGTTTGAGAGATACGACCAAAATTTCATCGTTTTGGCGCTTTATGGCTGTCTTACTGAGCTATTGCCCATAGTTTTGGGGTTCTAGGGCGATTTACAACGACTGTATGACCCAATACATGTTTGATAGTTACGACCAAAAACTCGTGTTTTTCGTGCTTTATGGCCGTTTTCATGAGCTATTGCCCATAGTTTGTGGGTTCCTGGACGATTTACAATGACCGTAAGACCCGATACATGTTTGACAATTATGACCAAAAACTCGTCGTTTCAGCGCTTTATGGCTGTTCTCATGAGCTATTGCCCATAGTTTTGGTGTTCTAGACAGATTTACAATGACAGTAAAACCCGATACATGTTTCAGAGATATCACCATAAACTAGTCGTTTTTGTGTTTTATGGTTGTTTTCACAATCTTTGCCCACAGTTTTGGGGTTTAGGGCGATTTACAACGACTGTACGACCCAATACATGTTTGAGAGTTATAACCAAAAACTCCACGTTTTCGCGCTTTATGGGCATTTTCATGAGCTATTGCCCATAGTTTTGGGGTTCTAGGGCGATTTACAACGACCGTAAGACCCGATACATGTTTCAGAGATATGACCAAAAACTCGTCGTTTTCGCCCTTTTTGGCTGTTTTCATGAGCTATTGCCCATAGTTTTGGGGTTCTTGGGCGATTTACAACGACCTGTAAGAGCCCGATACATGTTTGAGAATTATAACTAAAAACTCGTCGTTTTCGCGCTTTATGGTTTTTTCATGAGCTATTGCCCACAGTTTTGGGATTTCTTACCAATTTTACAACGATCGTAAGATCCGATACATGTTTGAGAGATACGACCAAAATTTCATTGTTTTGGGCGCTTTATGGCTGTCTTACTGAGCTATTGCCCATAGTTTTGGGGTTCTAGGGCAATTTACAACGACTGTATGACCCTACATGTTTGATAGTTATGACCAAAAACTCGTGTTTTTCGTGCTTTATGGCCGTTTTCATGAGCTATTGCCCATAGTTTGTGGGTTCCTGGACGATTTACAATGACCGTAAGACCCGATACATGTTTGACAATTATGACCAAAAACTCGTCGTTTCAGCGCTTTATGGTTGTTCTCATGAGCTATTGCCCATAGTTTTGGTGTTCTAGGCAGATTTACAATGACAGTAAAACCCGATACATGTTTCAGAGATATGACCATAAACTAGTCGTTTTTGTGTTTTATGGTTGTTTTCACAATCTTTGCCCACAGTTTTGGGGTTTAGGGCGATTTACAACGACTGTACGACCCGATACATGTTTGAGAGTTATAACTAAAAACTCGTCGTTTTCGCGCTTTATGGTTATTTTCATGAGCTATTGCCCACAGTTTTGGGGTTCTAGGGCGATTTACAACGACCGTAAGACCCGATACATGTTTCATAGATATGACCAAAAACTCGTCGTTTTCCCCCTTTTTGGCTGTTTTCATGAGCTATTGCCCATAGTTTTGGGGTTCTTGGGCGATTTACAACGACCGTAAGACCCGATACATGTTTGAGAATTATAACTAAAAACTCGTCGTTTTCGCGGTTTATGGTTGTTTTCATGAGCTATTGCCCACAGTTTTGGGATTTCTTACCAATTTTACAACGATCGTAAGATCCGATACATGTTTGAGAGATACGACCAAAATTTCATCGTTTTGGCGCTTTATGGCTGTCTTACTGAGCTATTGCCCATAGTTTTGGGGTTCTAGGGCGATTTACAACAACTGTATGACCCAATACATGTTTGATAGTTACGACCAAAAACTCGTGTTTTTCGTGCTTTATGGCCGTTTTCATGAGCTATTGCCCATAGTTTGTGGGTTCCTGGACGATTTACAATGACCGTAAGACCCGATACATGTTTGACAATTATGACCAAAAACTCGTCGTTTCAGCGCTTTATGGCTGTTCTCATGAGCTATTGCCCATAGTTTTGGTGTTCTAGACAGATTTACAATGACAGTAAAACCCGATACATGTTTCAGAGATATGACCATAAACTAGTCGTTTTTGTGTTTTATGGTTGTTTTCACAATCTTTGCCCACAGTTTTGGGGTTTAGGGCGATTTACAACGACTGTACGACCCAATACATGTTTGAGAGTTATAACCAAAAACTCCACGTTTTCGCGCTTTATGGGCATTTTCATGAGCTATTGCCCATAGTTTTGGGGTTCTAGGGCGATTTACAACGACCGTAAGACCCGATACATGTTTCAGAGATATGACCAAAAACTCGTCGTTTTCGCCCTTTTTGGCTGTTTTCATGAGCTATTGCCCATAGTTTTGGGGTTCTTGGGCGATTTACAACGACCGTAAGACCCGATACATGTTTGAGAATTATAACTAAAAACTCGTCGTTTTCGCGCTTTATGGTTGTTTTCATGAGCTATTGCCCACAGTTTTGGGATTTCTTACCAATTTTACAACGATCGTAAGATCCGATACATGTTTGAGAGATACGACCAAAATTTCATTCGTTTTGGCGCTTTATGGCTGTCTTACTGAGCTATTGCCCATAGTTTTGGGGTTCTAGGGCGATTTACAACGACTGTATGACCCAATACATGTTTGATAGTTATGACCAAAAACTCGTGTTTTTCGTGCTTTATGGCCGTTTTCATGAGCTATTGCCCATAGTTTGTGGGTTCCTGGACGATTTACAATGACCGTAAGACCCGATACATGTTTGACAATTATGACCAAAAACTCGTCGTTTCAGCGCTTTATGGCTGTTCTCATGAGCTATTGCCCATAGTTTTGGTGTTCTAGGCAGATTTACAATGACAGTAAAACCCGATACATGTTTCAGAGATATGACCATAAACTAGTCGTTTTTGTGTTTTATGGTTGTTTTCACAATCTTTGCCCACAGTTTTGGGGTTTAGGGCGATTTACAACGACTGTACGACCCGATACATGTTTGAGAATTATAACTAAAACTCGTCGTTTTCGCGCTTTATGGTTATTTTCATGAGCTATTGCCCACAGTTTTGGGGTTCTAGGGCGATTTACAACGACCGTAAGACCCGATACATGTTTCATAGATATGACCAAAAACTCGTCGTTTTCCCCCTTTTTGGCTGTTTTCATGAGCTATTGCCCATAGTTTTGGGGTTCTTGGGCGATTTACAACGACCGTAAGACCCGATACATGTTTGAGAATTATAACTAAAAACTCGTCGTTTTCGCGCTTTATGGTTGTTTTCATGAGCTATTGCCCACAGTTTTGGGATTTCTTACCAATTTTACAACGATCGTAAGATCCGATACATGTTTGAGAGATACGACCAAAATTTCATCGTTTTGGCGCTTTATGGCTGTCTTACTGAGCTATTGCCCATAGTTTTGGGGTTCTAGGGCGATTTACAACAACTGTATGACCCAATACATGTTTGATAGTTACGACCAAAAACTCGTGTTTTTCGTGCTTTATGGCCGTTTTCATGAGCTATTGCCCATAGTTTGTGGGTTCCTGGACGATTTACAATGACCGTAAGACCCGATACATGTTTGACAATTATGACCAAAAACTCGTCGTTTCAGCGCTTTATGGCTGTTCTCATGAGCTATTGCCCATAGTTTTGGTGTTCTAGACAGATTTACAATGACAGTAAAACCCGATACATGTTTCAGAGATATGACCATAAACTAGTCGTTTTTGTGTTTTATGGTTGTTTTCACAATCTTTGCCCACAGTTTTGGGGTTTAGGGCGATTTACAACGACTGTACGACCCAATACATGTTTGAGAGTTATAACCAAAAACTCCACGTTTTCGCGCTTTATGGGCATTTTCATGAGCTATTGCCCATAGTTTTGGGGTTCTAGGGCGATTTACAACGACCGTAAGACCCGATACATGTTTCAGAGATATGACCAAAAACTCGTCGTTTTCGCCCTTTTTGGCTGTTTTCATGAGCTATTGCCCATAGTTTTGGGGTTCTTGGGCGATTTACAACGACCGTAAGACCCGATACATGTTTGAGAATTATAACTAAAAACTCGTCGTTTTCGCGCTTTATGGTTGTTTTCATGAGCTATTGCCCACAGTTTTGGGATTTCTTACCAATTTTACAACGATCGTAAGATCCGATACATGTTTGAGAGATACGACCAAAATTTCATCGTTTTGGCGCTTTATGGCTGTCTTACTGAGCTATTGCCCATAGTTTTGGGGTTCTAGGGCGATTTACAACGACTGTATGACCCAATACATGTTTGATAGTTACGACCAAAAACTCGTGTTTTTCGTGCTTTATGGCCGTTTTCATGAGCTATTGCCCATAGTTTGTGGGTTCCTGGACGATTTACAATGACCGTAAGACCCGATACATGTTTGACAATTATGACCAAAAACTCGTCGTTTCAGCGCTTTATGGCTGTTCTCATGAGCTATTGCCCATAGTTTTGGTGTTCTAGGCAGATTTACAATGACAGTAAAACCCGATACATGTTTCAGAGATATGACCATAAACTAGTCGTTTTTGTGTTTTATGGTTGTTTTCACAATCTTTGCCCACAGTTTTGGGGTTTAGGGCGATTTACAACGACTGTACGACCCAATACATGTTTGAGAGTTATAACCAAAAACTCCACGTTTTCGCGCTTTATGGGCATTTTCATGAGCTATTGCCCATAGTTTTGGGGTTCTAGGGCGATTTACAACGACCGTAAGACCCGATACATGTTTCAGAGATATGACCAAAAACTCGTCGTTTTCGCCCTTTTTGGCTGTTTTCATGAGCTATTGCCCATAGTTTTGGGGTTCTTGGGCGATTTACAACGACCGTAAGACCCGATACATGTTTGAGAATTATAACTAAAAACTCGTCGTTTTCGCGCTTTATGGTTGTTTTCATGAGCTATTGCCCACAGTTTTGGGATTTCTTACCAATTTTACAACGATCGTAAGATCCGATACATGTTTGAGAGATACGACCAAAATTTCATCGTTTTGGCGCTTTATGGCTGTCTTACTGAGCTATTGCCCATAGTTTTGGGGTTCTAGGGCGATTTACAACGACTGTATGACCCAATACATGTTTGATAGTTACGACCAAAAACTCGTGTTTTTCGTGCTTTATGGCCGTTTTCATGAGCTATTGCCCATAGTTTGTGGGTTCCTGGACGATTTACAATGACCGTAAGACCCGATACATGTTTGACAATTATGACCAAAAACTCGTCGTTTCAGCGCTTTATGGCTGTTCTCATGAGCTATTGCCCATAGTTTTGGTGTTCTAGGACAGATTTACAATGACAGTAAAACCCGATACATGTTTCAGAGATATGACCATAAACTAGTCGTTTTTGTGTTTTATGGTTGTTTTCACAATCTTTGCCCACAGTTTTGGGGTTTAGGGCGATTTACAACGACTGTACGACCCAATACATGTTTGAGAGTTATAACCAAAAACTCCACGTTTTCGCGCTTTATGGGCATTTTCATGAGCTATTGCCCATAGTTTTGGGGTTCTAGGGCGATTTACAACGACCGTAAGACCCGATACATGTTTCAGAGATATGACCAAAAACTCGTCGTTTTCGCCCTTTTTGGCTGTTTTCATGAGCTATTGCCCATAGTTTTGGGGTTCTTGGGCGATTTACAACGACCGTAAGACCCGATACATGTTTGAGAATTATAACTAAAAACTCGTCGTTTTCGCGCTTTATGGTTGTTTTCATGAGCTATTGCCCACAGTTTTGGGATTTCTTACCAATTTTACAACGATCGTAAGATCCGATACATGTTTGAGAGATACGACCAAAATTTCATCGTTTTGGCGCTTTATGGCTGTCTTAATGAGCTATTGCCCATAGTTTTGGGGTTCTAGGGCGATTTACAACGACTGTATGACCCAATACATGTTTGATAGTTATGACCAAAAACTCGTGTTTTTCGTGCTTTATGGCCGTTTTCATGAGCTATTGCCCATAGTTTGTGGGTTCCTGGACGATTTACAATGACCGTAAGACCCGATACATGTTTGACAATTATGACCAAAAACTCGTCGTTTCAGCGCTTTATGGCTGTTCTCATGAGCTATTGCCCATAGTTTTGGTGTTCTAGGCAGATTTACAATGACAGTAAAACCCGATACATGTTTCAGAGATATGACCATAAACTAGTCGTTTTTGTGTTTTATGGTTGTTTTCACAATCTTTGCCCACAGTTTTGGGGTTTAGGGCGATTTACAACGACTGTACGACCCAATACATGTTTGAGAGTTATAACCAAAAACTCCACGTTTTCGCGCTTTATGGGCATTTTCATGAGCTATTGCCCATAGTTTTGGGGTTCTAGGGCGATTTACAACGACCGTAAGACCCGATACATGTTTCAGAGATATGACCAAAAACTCGTCGTTTTCGCCCTTTTTGGCTGTTTTCATGAGCTATTGCCCATAGTTTTGGGGTTCTTGGGCGATTTACAACGACCGTAAGACCCGATACATGTTTGAGAATTATAACTAAAAACTCGTCGTTTTTGCGCTTTATGGTTGTTTTCATGAGCTATTGCCCACAGTTTTGGGATTTCTTACCAATTTTACAACGATCGTAAGATCCGATACATGTTTGAGAGATACGACCAAAATTTCATCGTTTTGGCGCTTTATGGCTGTCTTACTGAGCTATTGCCCATAGTTTTGGGGTTCTAGGGCGATTTACAACGACTGTATGACCCAATACATGTTTGATAGTTACGACCAAAAACTCGTGTTTTTCGTGCTTTATGGCCGTTTTCATGAGCTATTGCCCATAGTTTGTGGGTTCCTGGACGATTTACAATGACCGTAAGACCCGATACATGTTTGACAATTATGACCAAAAACTCGTCGTTTCAGCGCTTTATGGCTGTTCTCATGAGCTATTGCCCATAGTTTTGGTGTTCTAGGACAGATTTACAATGACAGTAAAACCCGATACATGTTTCAGAGATATGACCATAAACTAGTCGTTTTTGTGTTTTATGGTTGTTTTCACAATCTTTGCCCACAGTTTTGGGGTTTAGGGCGATTTACAACGACTGTACGACCCAATACATGTTTGAGAGTTATAACCAAAAACTCCACGTTTTCGCGCTTTATGGGCATTTTCATGAGCTATTGCCCATAGTTTTGGGGTTCTAGGGCGATTTACAACGACCGTAAGACCCGATACATGTTTCAGAGATATGACCAAAAACTCGTCGTTTTCGCCCTTTTTGGCTGTTTTCATGAGCTATTGCCCATAGTTTTGGGGTTCTTGGGCGATTTACAACGACCGTAAGACCCGATACATGTTTGAGAATTATAACTAAAAACTCGTCGTTTTTCGCGCTTTATGGTTGTTTTCATGAGCTATTGCCCACAGTTTTGGGATTTCTTACCAATTTTACAACGATCGTAAGATCCGATACATGTTTGAGAGATACGACCAAAATTTCATCGTTTTGGCGCTTTATGGCTGTCTTAATGAGCTATTGCCCATAGTTTTGGGGTTCTAGGGCGATTTACAACGACTGTATGACCCAATACATGTTTGATAGTTATGACCAAAAACTCGTGTTTTTCGTGCTTTATGGCCGTTTTCATGAGCTATTGCCCATAGTTTGTGGGTTCCTGGACGATTTACAATGACCGTAAGACCCGATACATGTTTGACAATTATGACCAAAAACTCGTCGTTTCAGCGCTTTATGGCTGTTCTCATGAGCTATTGCCCATAGTTTTGGTGTTCTAGGCAGATTTACAATGACAGTAAAACCCGATACATGTTTCAGAGATATGACCATAAACTAGTCGTTTTTGTGTTTTATGGTTGTTTTCACAATCTTTGCCCACAGTTTTGGGGTTTAGGGCGATTTACAACGACTGTACGACCCAATACATGTTTGAGAGTTATAACCAAAAACTCCACGTTTTCGCGCTTTATGGGCATTTTCATGAGCTATTGCCCATAGTTTTGGGGTTCTAGGGCGATTTACAACGACCGTAAGACCCGATACATGTTTCAGAGATATGACCAAAAACTCGTCGTTTTCGCCCTTTTTGGCTGTTTTCATGAGCTATTGCCCATAGTTTTGGGGTTCTTGGGCGATTTACAACGACCGTAAGACCCGATACATGTTTGAGAATTATAACTAAAAACTCGTCGTTTTTGCGCTTTATGGTTGTTTTCATGAGCTATTGCCCACAGTTTTGGGATTTCTTACCAATTTTACAACGATCGTAAGATCCGATACATGTTTGAGAGATACGACCAAAATTTCATCGTTTTGGCGCTTTATGGCTGTCTTAATGAGCTATTGCCCATAGTTTTGGGGTTCTAGGGCGATTTACAACGACTGTATGACCCAATACATGTTTGATAGTTATGACCAAAAACTCGTGTTTTTCGTGCTTTATGGCCGTTTTCATGAGCTATTGCCCATAGTTTGTGGGTTCCTGGACGATTTACAATGACCGTAAGACCCGATACATGTTTGACAATTATGACCAAAAACTCGTCGTTTCAGCGCTTTATGGCTGTTCTCATGAGCTATTGCCCATAGTTTTGGTGTTCTAGGCAGATTTACAATGACAGTAAAACCCGATACATGTTTCAGAGATATGACCATAAACTAGTCGTTTTTGTGTTTTATGGTTGTTTTCACAATCTTTGCCCACAGTTTTGGGGTTTAGGGCGATTTACAACGACTGTACGACCCAATACATGTTTGAGAGTTATAACCAAAAACTCCACGTTTTCGCGCTTTATGGGCATTTTCATGAGCTATTGCCCATAGTTTTGGGGTTCTAGGGCGATTTACAACGACCGTAAGACCCGATACATGTTTCAGAGATATGACCAAAAACTCGTCGTTTTCGCCCTTTTTGGCTGTTTTCATGAGCTATTGCCCATAGTTTTGGGGTTCTTGGGCGATTTACAACGACCGTAAGACCCGATACATGTTTGAGAATTATAACTAAAAACTCGTCGTTTTCGCGCTTTATGGTTGTTTTCATGAGCTATTGCCCACAGTTTTGGGATTTCTTACCAATTTTACAACGATCGTAAGATCCGATACATGTTTGAGAGATACGACCAAAATTTCATCGTTTTGGCGCTTTATGGCTGTCTTAATGAGCTATTGCCCATAGTTTTGGGGTTCTAGGGCGATTTACAACGACTGTATGACCCAATACATGTTTGATAGTTATGACCAAAAACTCGTGTTTTTCGTGCTTTATGGCCGTTTTCATGAGCTATTGCCCATAGTTTGTGGGTTCCTGGACGATTTACAATGACCGTAAGACCCGATACATGTTTGACAATTATGACCAAAAACTCGTCGTTTCAGCGCTTTATGGCTGTTCTCATGAGCTATTGCCCATAGTTTTGGTGTTCTAGGCAGATTTACAATGACAGTAAAACCCGATACATGTTTCAGAGATATGACCATAAACTAGTCGTTTTTGTGTTTTATGGTTGTTTTCACAATCTTTGCCCACAGTTTTGGGGTTTAGGGCGATTTACAACGACTGTACGACCCAATACATGTTTGAGAGTTATAACCAAAAACTCCACGTTTTCGCGCTTTATGGGCATTTTCATGAGCTATTGCCCATAGTTTTGGGGTTCTAGGGCGATTTACAACGACCGTAAGACCCGATACATGTTTCAGAGATATGACCAAAAACTCGTCGTTTTCGCCCTTTTTGGCTGTTTTCATGAGCTATTGCCCATAGTTTTGGGGTTCTTGGGCGATTTACAACGACCGTAAGACCCGATACATGTTTGAGAATTATAACTAAAAACTCGTCGTTTTTGCGCTTTATGGTTGTTTTCATGAGCTATTGCCCACAGTTTTGGGATTTCTTACCAATTTTACAACGATCGTAAGATCCGATACATGTTTGAGAGATACGACCAAAATTTCATCGTTTTGGCGCTTTATGGCTGTCTTAATGAGCTATTGCCCATAGTTTTGGGGTTCTAGGGCGATTTACAACGACTGTATGACCCAATACATGTTTGATAGTTACGACCAAAAACTCGTGTTTTTCGTGCTTTATGGCCGTTTTCATGAGCTATTGCCCATAGTTTGTGGGTTCCTGGACGATTTACAATGACCGTAAGACCCGATACATGTTTGACAATTATGACCAAAAACTCGTCGTTTCAGCGCTTTATGGCTGTTCTCATGAGCTATTGCCCATAGTTTTGGTGTTCTAGGCAGATTTACAATGACAGTAAAACCCGATACATGTTTCAGAGATATGACCATAAACTAGTCGTTTTTGTGTTTTATGGTTGTTTTCACAATCTTTGCCCACAGTTTTGGGGTTTAGGGCGATTTACAACGACTGTACGACCCAATACATGTTTGAGAGTTATAACCAAAAACTCCACGTTTTCGCGCTTTATGGGCATTTTCATGAGCTATTGCCCATAGTTTTGGGGTTCTAGGGCGATTTACAACGACCGTAAGACCCGATACATGTTTCAGAGATATGACCAAAAACTCGTCGTTTTCGCCCTTTTTGGCTGTTTTCATGAGCTATTGCCCATAGTTTTGGGGTTCTTGGGCGATTTACAACGACCGTAAGACCCGATACATGTTTGAGAATTATAACTAAAAACTCGTCGTTTTCGCGCTTTATGGTTGTTTTCATGAGCTATTGCCCACAGTTTTGGGATTTCTTACCAATTTTACAACGATCGTAAGATCCGATACATGTTTGAGAGATACGACCAAAATTTCATCGTTTTGGCGCTTTATGGCTGTCTTAATGAGCTATTGCCCATAGTTTTGGGGTTCTAGGGCGATTTACAACGACTGTATGACCCAATACATGTTTGATAGTTACGACCAAAAACTCGTGTTTTTCGTGCTTTATGGCCGTTTTCATGAGCTATTGCCCATAGTTTGTGGGTTCCTGGACGATTTACAATGACCGTAAGACCCGATACATGTTTGACAATTATGACCAAAAACTCGTCGTTTCAGCGCTTTATGGCTGTTCTCATGAGCTATTGCCCATAGTTTTGGTGTTCTAGGCAGATTTACAATGACAGTAAAACCCGATACATGTTTCAGAGATATGACCATAAACTAGTCGTTTTTGTGTTTTATGGTTGTTTTCACAATCTTTGCCCACAGTTTTGGGGTTTAGGGCGATTTACAACGACTGTACGACCCAATACATGTTTGAGAGTTATAACCAAAAACTCCACGTTTTCGCGCTTTATGGGCATTTTCATGAGCTATTGCCCATAGTTTTGGGGTTCTAGGGCGATTTACAACGACCGTAAGACCCGATACATGTTTCAGAGATATGACCAAAAACTCGTCGTTTTCGCCCTTTTTGGCTGTTTTCATGAGCTATTGCCCATAGTTTTGGGGTTCTTGGGCGATTTACAACGACCGTAAGACCCGATACATGTTTGAGAATTATAACTAAAAACTCGTCGTTTTCGCGCTTTATGGTTGTTTTCATGAGCTATTGCCCACAGTTTTGGGATTTCTTACCAATTTTACAACGATCGTAAGATCCGATACATGTTTGAGAGATACGACCAAAATTTCATCGTTTTGGCGCTTTATGGCTGTCTTAATGAGCTATTGCCCATAGTTTTGGGGTTCTAGGGCGATTTACAACGACTGTATGACCCAATACATGTTTGATAGTTACTGACCAAAAACTCGTGTTTTTCGTGCTTTATGGCCGTTTTCATGAGCTATTGCCCATAGTTTGTGGGTTCCTGGACGATTTACAATGACCGTAAGACCCGATACATGTTTGACAATTATGACCAAAAACTCGTCGTTTCAGCGCTTTATGGCTGTTCTCATGAGCTATTGCCCATAGTTTTGGTGTTCTAGGCAGATTTACAATGACAGTAAAACCCGATACATGTTTCAGAGATATGACCATAAACTAGTCGTTTTTGTGTTTTATGGTTGTTTTCACAATCTTTGCCCACAGTTTTGGGGTTTAGGGCGATTTACAACGACTGTACGACCCAATACATGTTTGAGAGTTATAACCAAAAACTCCACGTTTTCGCGCTTTATGGGCATTTTCATGAGCTATTGCCCATAGTTTTGGGGTTCTAGGGCGATTTACAACGACCGTAAGACCCGATACATGTTTCAGAGATATGACCAAAAACTCGTCGTTTTCGCCCTTTTTGGCTGTTTTCATGAGCTATTGCCCATAGTTTTGGGGTTCTTGGGCGATTTACAACGACCGTAAGACCCGATACATGTTTGAGAATTATAACTAAAAACTCGTCGTTTTTGCGCTTTATGGTTGTTTTCATGAGCTATTGCCCACAGTTTTGGGATTTCTTACCAATTTTACAACGATCGTAAGATCCGATACATGTTTGAGAGATACGACCAAAATTTCATCGTTTTGGCGCTTTATGGCTGTCTTAATGAGCTATTGCCCATAGTTTTGGGGTTCTAGGGCGATTTACAACGACTGTATGACCCAATACATGTTTGATAGTTACGACCAAAAACTCGTGTTTTTCGTGCTTTATGGCCGTTTTCATGAGCTATTGCCCATAGTTTGTGGGTTCCTGGACGATTTACAATGACCGTAAGACCCGATACATGTTTGACAATTATGACCAAAAACTCGTCGTTTCAGCGCTTTATGGCTGTTCTCATGAGCTATTGCCCATAGTTTTGGTGTTCTAGGCAGATTTACAATGACAGTAAAACCCGATACATGTTTCAGAGATATGACCATAAACTAGTCGTTTTTGTGTTTTATGGTTGTTTTCACAATCTTTGCCCACAGTTTTGGGGTTTAGGGCGATTTACAACGACTGTACGACCCAATACATGTTTGAGAGTTATAACCAAAAACTCCACGTTTTCGCGCTTTATGGGCATTTTCATGAGCTATTGCCCATAGTTTTGGGGTTCTAGGGCGATTTACAACGACCGTAAGACCCGATACATGTTTCAGAGATATGACCAAAAACTCGTCGTTTTCGCCCTTTTTGGCTGTTTTCATGAGCTATTGCCCATAGTTTTGGGGTTCTTGGGCGATTTACAACGACCGTAAGACCCGATACATGTTTGAGAATTATAACTAAAAACTCGTCGTTTTTGCGCTTTATGGTTGTTTTCATGAGCTATTGCCCACAGTTTTGGGATTTCTTACCAATTTTACAACGATCGTAAGATCCGATACATGTTTGAGAGATACGACCAAAATTTCATCGTTTTGGCGCTTTATGGCTGTCTTAATGAGCTATTGCCCATAGTTTTGGGGTTCTAGGGCGATTTACAACGACTGTATGACCCAATACATGTTTGATAGTTACGACCAAAAACTCGTGTTTTTCGTGCTTTATGGCCGTTTTCATGAGCTATTGCCCATAGTTTGTGGGTTCCTGGACGATTTACAATGACCGTAAGACCCGATACATGTTTGACAATTATGACCAAAAACTCGTCGTTTCAGCGCTTTATGGCTGTTCTCATGAGCTATTGCCCATAGTTTTGGTGTTCTAGGACAGATTTACAATGACAGTAAAACCCGATACATGTTTCAGAGATATGACCATAAACTAGTCGTTTTTGTGTTTTATGGTTGTTTTCACAATCTTTGCCCACAGTTTTGGGGTTTAGGGCGATTTACAACGACTGTACGACCCAATACATGTTTGAGAGTTATAACCAAAAACTCCACGTTTTCGCGCTTTATGGGCATTTTCATGAGCTATTGCCCATAGTTTTGGGGTTCTAGGGCGATTTACAACGACCGTAAGACCCGATACATGTTTCAGAGATATGACCAAAAACTCGTCGTTTTCGCCCTTTTTGGCTGTTTTCATGAGCTATTGCCCATAGTTTTGGGGTTCTTGGGCGATTTACAACGACCGTAAGACCCGATACATGTTTGAGAATTATAACTAAAAACTCGTCGTTTTTGCGCTTTATGGTTGTTTTCATGAGCTATTGCCCACAGTTTTGGGATTTCTTACCAATTTTACAACGATCGTAAGATCCGATACATGTTTGAGAGATACGACCAAAATTTCATCGTTTTGGCGCTTTATGGCTGTCTTAATGAGCTATTGCCCATAGTTTTGGGGTTCTAGGGCGATTTACAACGACTGTATGACCCAATACATGTTTGATAGTTACTGACCAAAAACTCGTGTTTTTCGTGCTTTATGGCCGTTTTCATGAGCTATTGCCCATAGTTTGTGGGTTCCTGGACGATTTACAATGACCGTAAGACCCGATACATGTTTGACAATTATGACCAAAAACTCGTCGTTTCAGCGCTTTATGGCTGTTCTCATGAGCTATTGCCCATAGTTTTGGTGTTCTAGGCAGATTTACAATGACAGTAAAACCCGATACATGTTTCAGAGATATGACCATAAACTAGTCGTTTTTGTGTTTTATGGTTGTTTTCACAATCTTTGCCCACAGTTTTGGGGTTTAGGGCGATTTACAACGACTGTACGACCCAATACATGTTTGAGAGTTATAACCAAAAACTCCACGTTTTCGCGCTTTATGGGCATTTTCATGAGCTATTGCCCATAGTTTTGGGGTTCTAGGGCGATTTACAACGACCGTAAGACCCGATACATGTTTCAGAGATATGACCAAAAACTCGTCGTTTTCGCCCTTTTTGGCTGTTTTCATGAGCTATTGCCCATAGTTTTGGGGTTCTTGGGCGATTTACAACGACCGTAAGACCCGATACATGTTTGAGAATTATAACTAAAAACTCGTCGTTTTTGCGCTTTATGGTTGTTTTCATGAGCTATTGCCCACAGTTTTGGGATTTCTTACCAATTTTACAACGATCGTAAGATCCGATACATGTTTGAGAGATACGACCAAAATTTCATCGTTTTGGCGCTTTATGGCTGTCTTAATGAGCTATTGCCCATAGTTTTGGGGTTCTAGGGCGATTTACAACGACTGTATGACCCAATACATGTTTGATAGTTACGACCAAAAACTCGTGTTTTTCGTGCTTTATGGCCGTTTTCATGAGCTATTGCCCATAGTTTGTGGGTTCCTGGACGATTTACAATGACCGTAAGACCCGATACATGTTTGACAATTATGACCAAAAACTCGTCGTTTCAGCGCTTTATGGCTGTTCTCATGAGCTATTGCCCATAGTTTTGGTGTTCTAGGCAGATTTACAATGACAGTAAAACCCGATACATGTTTCAGAGATATGACCATAAACTAGTCGTTTTTGTGTTTTATGGTTGTTTTCACAATCTTTGCCCACAGTTTTGGGGTTTAGGGCGATTTACAACGACTGTACGACCCAATACATGTTTGAGAGTTATAACCAAAAACTCCACGTTTTCGCGCTTTATGGGCATTTTCATGAGCTATTGCCCATAGTTTTGGGGTTCTAGGGCGATTTACAACGACCGTAAGACCCGATACATGTTTCAGAGATATGACCAAAAACTCGTCGTTTTCGCCCTTTTTGGCTGTTTTCATGAGCTATTGCCCATAGTTTTGGGGTTCTTGGGCGATTTACAACGACCGTAAGACCCGATACATGTTTGAGAATTATAACTAAAAACTCGTCGTTTTCGCGCTTTATGGTTGTTTTCATGAGCTATTGCCCACAGTTTTGGGATTTCTTACCAATTTTACAACGATCGTAAGATCCGATACATGTTTGAGAGATACGACCAAAATTTCATCGTTTTGGCGCTTTATGGCTGTCTTAATGAGCTATTGCCCATAGTTTTGGGGTTCTAGGGCGATTTACAACGACTGTATGACCCAATACATGTTTGATAGTTACGACCAAAAACTCGTGTTTTTCGTGCTTTATGGCCGTTTTCATGAGCTATTGCCCATAGTTTGTGGGTTCCTGGACGATTTACAATGACCGTAAGACCCGATACATGTTTGACAATTATGACCAAAAACTCGTCGTTTCAGCGCTTTATGGCTGTTCTCATGAGCTATTGCCCATAGTTTTGGTGTTCTAGGCAGATTTACAATGACAGTAAAACCCGATACATGTTTCAGAGATATGACCATAAACTAGTCGTTTTTGTGTTTTATGGTTGTTTTCACAATCTTTGCCCACAGTTTTGGGGTTTAGGGCGATTTACAACGACTGTACGACCCAATACATGTTTGAGAGTTATAACCAAAAACTCCACGTTTTCGCGCTTTATGGGCATTTTCATGAGCTATTGCCCATAGTTTTGGGGTTCTAGGGCGATTTACAACGACCGTAAGACCCGATACATGTTTCAGAGATATGACCAAAAACTCGTCGTTTTCGCCCTTTTTGGCTGTTTTCATGAGCTATTGCCCATAGTTTTGGGGTTCTTGGGCGATTTACAACGACCGTAAGACCCGATACATGTTTGAGAATTATAACTAAAAACTCGTCGTTTTTGCGCTTTATGGTTGTTTTCATGAGCTATTGCCCACAGTTTTGGGATTTCTTACCAATTTTACAACGATCGTAAGATCCGATACATGTTTGAGAGATACGACCAAAATTTCATCGTTTTGGCGCTTTATGGCTGTCTTAATGAGCTATTGCCCATAGTTTTGGGGTTCTAGGGCGATTTACAACGACTGTATGACCCAATACATGTTTGATAGTTACGACCAAAAACTCGTGTTTTTCGTGCTTTATGGCCGTTTTCATGAGCTATTGCCCATAGTTTGTGGGTTCCTGGACGATTTACAATGACCGTAAGACCCGATACATGTTTGACAATTATGACCAAAAACTCGTCGTTTCAGCGCTTTATGGCTGTTCTCATGAGCTATTGCCCATAGTTTTGGTGTTCTAGGCAGATTTACAATGACAGTAAAACCCGATACATGTTTCAGAGATATGACCATAAACTAGTCGTTTTTGTGTTTTATGGTTGTTTTCACAATCTTTGCCCACAGTTTTGGGGTTTAGGGCGATTTACAACGACTGTACGACCCAATACATGTTTGAGAGTTATAACCAAAAACTCCACGTTTTCGCGCTTTATGGGCATTTTCATGAGCTATTGCCCATAGTTTTGGGGTTCTAGGGCGATTTACAACGACCGTAAGACCCGATACATGTTTCAGAGATATGACCAAAAACTCGTCGTTTTCGCCCTTTTTGGCTGTTTTCATGAGCTATTGCCCATAGTTTTGGGGTTCTTGGGCGATTTACAACGACCGTAAGACCCGATACATGTTTGAGAATTATAACTAAAAACTCGTCGTTTTTGCGCTTTATGGTTGTTTTCATGAGCTATTGCCCACAGTTTTGGGATTTCTTACCAATTTTACAACGATCGTAAGATCCGATACATGTTTGAGAGATACGACCAAAATTTCATCGTTTTGGCGCTTTATGGCTGTCTTAATGAGCTATTGCCCATAGTTTTGGGGTTCTAGGGCGATTTACAACGACTGTATGACCCAATACATGTTTGATAGTTATGACCAAAAACTCGTGTTTTTCGTGCTTTATGGCCGTTTTCATGAGCTATTGCCCATAGTTTGTGGGTTCCTGGACGATTTACAATGACCGTAAGACCCGATACATGTTTGACAATTATGACCAAAAACTCGTCGTTTCAGCGCTTTATGGCTGTTCTCATGAGCTATTGCCCATAGTTTTGGTGTTCTAGGCAGATTTACAATGACAGTAAAACCCGATACATGTTTCAGAGATATGACCATAAACTAGTCGTTTTTGTGTTTTATGGTTGTTTTCACAATCTTTGCCCACAGTTTTGGGGTTTAGGGCGATTTACAACGACTGTACGACCCAATACATGTTTGAGAGTTATAACCAAAAACTCCACGTTTTCGCGCTTTATGGGCATTTTCATGAGCTATTGCCCATAGTTTTGGGGTTCTAGGGCGATTTACAACGACCGTAAGACCCGATACATGTTTCAGAGATATGACCAAAAACTCGTCGTTTTCGCCCTTTTTGGCTGTTTTCATGAGCTATTGCCCATAGTTTTGGGGTTCTTGGGCGATTTACAACGACCGTAAGACCCGATACATGTTTGAGAATTATAACTAAAAACTCGTCGTTTTCGCGCTTTATGGTTGTTTTCATGAGCTATTGCCCACAGTTTTGGGATTTCTTACCAATTTTACAACGATCGTAAGATCCGATACATGTTTGAGAGATACGACCAAAATTTCATCGTTTTGGCGCTTTATGGCTGTCTTACTGAGCTATTGCCCATAGTTTTGGGGTTCTAGGGCGATTTACAACGACTGTATGACCCAATACATGTTTGATAGTTACGACCAAAAACTCGTGTTTTTCGTGCTTTATGGCCGTTTTCATGAGCTATTGCCCATAGTTTGTGGGTTCCTGGACGATTTACAATGACCGTAAGACCCGATACATGTTTGACAATTATGACCAAAAACTCGTCGTTTCAGCGCTTTATGGCTGTTCTCATGAGCTATTGCCCATAGTTTTGGTGTTCTAGGCAGATTTACAATGACAGTAAAACCCGATACATGTTTCAGAGATATGACCATAAACTAGTCGTTTTTGTGTTTTATGGTTGTTTTCACAATCTTTGCCCACAGTTTTGGGGTTTAGGGCGATTTACAACGACTGTACGACCCAATACATGTTTGAGAGTTATAACCAAAAACTCCACGTTTTCGCGCTTTATGGGCATTTTCATGAGCTATTGCCCATAGTTTTGGGGTTCTAGGGCGATTTACAACGACCGTAAGACCCGATACATGTTTCAGAGATATGACCAAAAACTCGTCGTTTTCGCCCTTTTTGGCTGTTTTCATGAGCTATTGCCCATAGTTTTGGGGTTCTTGGGCGATTTACAACGACCGTAAGACCCGATACATGTTTGAGAATTATAACTAAAAACTCGTCGTTTTTCGCGCTTTATGGTTGTTTTCATGAGCTATTGCCCACAGTTTTGGGATTTCTTACCAATTTTACAACGATCGTAAGATCCGATACATGTTTGAGAGATACGACCAAAATTTCATCGTTTTGGCGCTTTATGGCTGTCTTAATGAGCTATTGCCCATAGTTTTGGGGTTCTAGGGCGATTTACAACGACTGTATGACCCAATACATGTTTGATAGTTACTGACCAAAAACTCGTGTTTTTCGTGCTTTATGGCCGTTTTCATGAGCTATTGCCCATAGTTTGTGGGTTCCTGGACGATTTACAATGACCGTAAGACCCGATACATGTTTGACAATTATGACCAAAAACTCGTCGTTTCAGCGCTTTATGGCTGTTCTCATGAGCTATTGCCCATAGTTTTGGTGTTCTAGGCAGATTTACAATGACAGTAAAACCCGATACATGTTTCAGAGATATGACCATAAACTAGTCGTTTTTGTGTTTTATGGTTGTTTTCACAATCTTTGCCCACAGTTTTGGGGTTTAGGGCGATTTACAACGACTGTACGACCCAATACATGTTTGAGAGTTATAACCAAAAACTCCACGTTTTCGCGCTTTATGGGCATTTTCATGAGCTATTGCCCATAGTTTTGGGGTTCTAGGGCGATTTACAACGACCGTAAGACCCGATACATGTTTCAGAGATATGACCAAAAACTCGTCGTTTTCGCCCTTTTTGGCTGTTTTCATGAGCTATTGCCCATAGTTTTGGGGTTCTTGGGCGATTTACAACGACCGTAAGACCCGATACATGTTTGAGAATTATAACTAAAAACTCGTCGTTTTTGCGCTTTATGGTTGTTTTCATGAGCTATTGCCCACAGTTTTGGGATTTCTTACCAATTTTACAACGATCGTAAGATCCGATACATGTTTGAGAGATACGACCAAAATTTCATCGTTTTGGCGCTTTATGGCTGTCTTAATGAGCTATTGCCCATAGTTTTGGGGTTCTAGGGCGATTTACAACGACTGTATGACCCAATACATGTTTGATAGTTACTGACCAAAAACTCGTGTTTTTCGTGCTTTATGGCCGTTTTCATGAGCTATTGCCCATAGTTTGTGGGTTCCTGGACGATTTACAATGACCGTAAGACCCGATACATGTTTGACAATTATGACCAAAAACTCGTCGTTTCAGCGCTTTATGGCTGTTCTCATGAGCTATTGCCCATAGTTTTGGTGTTCTAGGCAGATTTACAATGACAGTAAAACCCGATACATGTTTCAGAGATATGACCATAAACTAGTCGTTTTTGTGTTTTATGGTTGTTTTCACAATCTTTGCCCACAGTTTTGGGGTTTAGGGCGATTTACAACGACTGTACGACCCAATACATGTTTGAGAGTTATAACCAAAAACTCCACGTTTTCGCGCTTTATGGGCATTTTCATGAGCTATTGCCCATAGTTTTGGGGTTCTAGGGCGATTTACAACGACCGTAAGACCCGATACATGTTTCAGAGATATGACCAAAAACTCGTCGTTTTCGCCCTTTTTGGCTGTTTTCATGAGCTATTGCCCATAGTTTTGGGGTTCTTGGGCGATTTACAACGACCGTAAGACCCGATACATGTTTGAGAATTATAACTAAAAACTCGTCGTTTTCGCGCTTTATGGTTGTTTTCATGAGCTATTGCCCACAGTTTTGGGATTTCTTACCAATTTTACAACGATCGTAAGATCCGATACATGTTTGAGAGATACGACCAAAATTTCATCGTTTTGGCGCTTTATGGCTGTCTTAATGAGCTATTGCCCATAGTTTTGGGGTTCTAGGGCGATTTACAACGACTGTATGACCCAATACATGTTTGATAGTTACGACCAAAAACTCGTGTTTTTCGTGCTTTATGGCCGTTTTCATGAGCTATTGCCCATAGTTTGTGGGTTCCTGGACGATTTACAATGACCGTAAGACCCGATACATGTTTGACAATTATGACCAAAAACTCGTCGTTTCAGCGCTTTATGGCTGTTCTCATGAGCTATTGCCCATAGTTTTGGTGTTCTAGGCAGATTTACAATGACAGTAAAACCCGATACATGTTTCAGAGATATGACCATAAACTAGTCGTTTTTGTGTTTTATGGTTGTTTTCACAATCTTTGCCCACAGTTTTGGGGTTTAGGGCGATTTACAACGACTGTACGACCCAATACATGTTTGAGAGTTATAACCAAAAACTCCACGTTTTCGCGCTTTATGGGCATTTTCATGAGCTATTGCCCATAGTTTTGGGGTTCTAGGGCGATTTACAACGACCGTAAGACCCGATACATGTTTCAGAGATATGACCAAAAACTCGTCGTTTTCGCCCTTTTTGGCTGTTTTCATGAGCTATTGCCCATAGTTTTGGGGTTCTTGGGCGATTTACAACGACCGTAAGACCCGATACATGTTTGAGAATTATAACTAAAAACTCGTCGTTTTTGCGCTTTATGGTTGTTTTCATGAGCTATTGCCCACAGTTTTGGGATTTCTTACCAATTTTACAACGATCGTAAGATCCGATACATGTTTGAGAGATACGACCAAAATTTCATCGTTTTGGCGCTTTATGGCTGTCTTAATGAGCTATTGCCCATAGTTTTGGGGTTCTAGGGCGATTTACAACGACTGTATGACCCAATACATGTTTGATAGTTACGACCAAAAACTCGTGTTTTTCGTGCTTTATGGCCGTTTTCATGAGCTATTGCCCATAGTTTGTGGGTTCCTGGACGATTTACAATGACCGTAAGACCCGATACATGTTTGACAATTATGACCAAAAACTCGTCGTTTCAGCGCTTTATGGCTGTTCTCATGAGCTATTGCCCATAGTTTTGGTGTTCTAGGCAGATTTACAATGACAGTAAAACCCGATACATGTTTCAGAGATATGACCATAAACTAGTCGTTTTTGTGTTTTATGGTTGTTTTCACAATCTTTGCCCACAGTTTTGGGGTTTAGGGCGATTTACAACGACTGTACGACCCAATACATGTTTGAGAGTTATAACCAAAAACTCCACGTTTTCGCGCTTTATGGGCATTTTCATGAGCTATTGCCCATAGTTTTGGGGTTCTAGGGCGATTTACAACGACCGTAAGACCCGATACATGTTTCAGAGATATGACCAAAAACTCGTCGTTTTCGCCCTTTTTGGCTGTTTTCATGAGCTATTGCCCATAGTTTTGGGGTTCTTGGGCGATTTACAACGACCGTAAGACCCGATACATGTTTGAGAATTATAACTAAAAACTCGTCGTTTTGCGCTTTATGGTTGTTTTCATGAGCTATTGCCCACAGTTTTGGGATTTCTTACCAATTTTACAACGATCGTAAGATCCGATACATGTTTGAGAGATACGACCAAAATTTCATCGTTTTGGCGCTTTATGGCTGTCTTAATGAGCTATTGCCCATAGTTTTGGGGTTCTAGGGCGATTTACAACGACTGTATGACCCAATACATGTTTGATAGTTACGACCAAAAACTCGTGTTTTTCGTGCTTTATGGCCGTTTTCATGAGCTATTGCCCATAGTTTGTGGGTTCCTGGACGATTTACAATGACCGTAAGACCCGATACATGTTTGACAATTATGACCAAAAACTCGTCGTTTCAGCGCTTTATGGCTGTTCTCATGAGCTATTGCCCATAGTTTTGGTGTTCTAGGCAGATTTACAATGACAGTAAAACCCGATACATGTTTCAGAGATATGACCATAAACTAGTCGTTTTTGTGTTTTATGGTTGTTTTCACAATCTTTGCCCACAGTTTTGGGGTTTAGGGCGATTTACAACGACTGTACGACCCAATACATGTTTGAGAGTTATAACCAAAAACTCCACGTTTTCGCGCTTTATGGGCATTTTCATGAGCTATTGCCCATAGTTTTGGGGTTCTAGGGCGATTTACAACGACCGTAAGACCCGATACATGTTTCAGAGATATGACCAAAAACTCGTCGTTTTCGCCCTTTTTGGCTGTTTTCATGAGCTATTGCCCATAGTTTTGGGGTTCTTGGGCGATTTACAACGACCGTAAGACCCGATACATGTTTGAGAATTATAACTAAAAACTCGTCGTTTTTGCGCTTTATGGTTGTTTTCATGAGCTATTGCCCACAGTTTTGGGATTTCTTACCAATTTTACAACGATCGTAAGATCCGATACATGTTTGAGAGATACGACCAAAATTTCATCGTTTTGGCGCTTTATGGCTGTCTTAATGAGCTATTGCCCATAGTTTTGGGGTTCTAGGGCGATTTACAACGACTGTATGACCCAATACATGTTTGATAGTTACGACCAAAAACTCGTGTTTTTCGTGCTTTATGGCCGTTTTCATGAGCTATTGCCCATAGTTTGTGGGTTCCTGGACGATTTACAATGACCGTAAGACCCGATACATGTTTGACAATTATGACCAAAAACTCGTCGTTTCAGCGCTTTATGGCTGTTCTCATGAGCTATTGCCCATAGTTTTGGTGTTCTAGGCAGATTTACAATGACAGTAAAACCCGATACATGTTTCAGAGATATGACCATAAACTAGTCGTTTTTGTGTTTTATGGTTGTTTTCACAATCTTTGCCCACAGTTTTGGGGTTTAGGGCGATTTACAACGACTGTACGACCCAATACATGTTTGAGAGTTATAACCAAAAACTCCACGTTTTCGCGCTTTATGGGCATTTTCATGAGCTATTGCCCATAGTTTTGGGGTTCTAGGGCGATTTACAACGACCGTAAGACCCGATACATGTTTCAGAGATATGACCAAAAACTCGTCGTTTTCGCCCTTTTTGGCTGTTTTCATGAGCTATTGCCCATAGTTTTGGGGTTCTTGGGCGATTTACAACGACCGTAAGACCCGATACATGTTTGAGAATTATAACTAAAAACTCGTCGTTTTTGCGCTTTATGGTTGTTTTCATGAGCTATTGCCCACAGTTTTGGGATTTCTTACCAATTTTACAACGATCGTAAGATCCGATACATGTTTGAGAGATACGACCAAAATTTCATCGTTTTGGCGCTTTATGGCTGTCTTAATGAGCTATTGCCCATAGTTTTGGGGTTCTAGGGCGATTTACAACGACTGTATGACCCAATACATGTTTGATAGTTATGACCAAAAACTCGTGTTTTTCGTGCTTTATGGCCGTTTTCATGAGCTATTGCCCATAGTTTGTGGGTTCCTGGACGATTTACAATGACCGTAAGACCCGATACATGTTTGACAATTATGACCAAAAACTCGTCGTTTCAGCGCTTTATGGCTGTTCTCATGAGCTATTGCCCATAGTTTTGGTGTTCTAGGCAGATTTACAATGACAGTAAAACCCGATACATGTTTCAGAGATATGACCATAAACTAGTCGTTTTTGTGTTTTATGGTTGTTTTCACAATCTTTGCCCACAGTTTTGGGGTTTAGGGCGATTTACAACGACTGTACGACCCAATACATGTTTGAGAGTTATAACCAAAAACTCCACGTTTTCGCGCTTTATGGGCATTTTCATGAGCTATTGCCCATAGTTTTGGGGTTCTAGGGCGATTTACAACGACCGTAAGACCCGATACATGTTTCAGAGATATGACCAAAAACTCGTCGTTTTCGCCCTTTTTGGCTGTTTTCATGAGCTATTGCCCATAGTTTTGGGGTTCTTGGGCGATTTACAACGACCGTAAGACCCGATACATGTTTGAGAATTATAACTAAAAACTCGTCGTTTTTCGCGCTTTATGGTTGTTTTCATGAGCTATTGCCCACAGTTTTGGGATTTCTTACCAATTTTACAACGATCGTAAGATCCGATACATGTTTGAGAGATACGACCAAAATTTCATCGTTTTGGCGCTTTATGGCTGTCTTACTGAGCTATTGCCCATAGTTTTGGGGTTCTAGGGCGATTTACAACGACTGTATGACCCAATACATGTTTGATAGTTACGACCAAAAACTCGTGTTTTTCGTGCTTTATGGCCGTTTTCATGAGCTATTGCCCATAGTTTGTGGGTTCCTGGACGATTTACAATGACCGTAAGACCCGATACATGTTTGACAATTATGACCAAAAACTCGTCGTTTCAGCGCTTTATGGCTGTTCTCATGAGCTATTGCCCATAGTTTTGGTGTTCTAGGCAGATTTACAATGACAGTAAAACCCGATACATGTTTCAGAGATATGACCATAAACTAGTCGTTTTTGTGTTTTATGGTTGTTTTCACAATCTTTGCCCACAGTTTTGGGGTTTAGGGCGATTTACAACGACTGTACGACCCAATACATGTTTGAGAGTTATAACCAAAAACTCCACGTTTTCGCGCTTTATGGGCATTTTCATGAGCTATTGCCCATAGTTTTGGGGTTCTAGGGCGATTTACAACGACCGTAAGACCCGATACATGTTTCAGAGATATGACCAAAAACTCGTCGTTTTCGCCCTTTTTGGCTGTTTTCATGAGCTATTGCCCATAGTTTTGGGGTTCTTGGGCGATTTACAACGACCGTAAGACCCGATACATGTTTGAGAATTATAACTAAAAACTCGTCGTTTTTGCGCTTTATGGTTGTTTTCATGAGCTATTGCCCACAGTTTTGGGATTTCTTACCAATTTTACAACGATCGTAAGATCCGATACATGTTTGAGAGATACGACCAAAATTTCATCGTTTTGGCGCTTTATGGCTGTCTTACTGAGCTATTGCCCATAGTTTTGGGGTTCTAGGGCGATTTACAACGACTGTATGACCCAATACATGTTTGATAGTTACTGACCAAAAACTCGTGTTTTTCGTGCTTTATGGCCGTTTTCATGAGCTATTGCCCATAGTTTGTGGGTTCCTGGACGATTTACAATGACCGTAAGACCCGATACATGTTTGACAATTATGACCAAAAACTCGTCGTTTCAGCGCTTTATGGCTGTTCTCATGAGCTATTGCCCATAGTTTTGGTGTTCTAGGCAGATTTACAATGACAGTAAAACCCGATACATGTTTCAGAGATATGACCATAAACTAGTCGTTTTTGTGTTTTATGGTTGTTTTCACAATCTTTGCCCACAGTTTTGGGGTTTAGGGCGATTTACAACGACTGTACGACCCAATACATGTTTGAGAGTTATAACCAAAAACTCCACGTTTTCGCGCTTTATGGGCATTTTCATGAGCTATTGCCCATAGTTTTGGGGTTCTAGGGCGATTTACAACGACCGTAAGACCCGATACATGTTTCAGAGATATGACCAAAAACTCGTCGTTTTCGCCCTTTTTGGCTGTTTTCATGAGCTATTGCCCATAGTTTTGGGGTTCTTGGGCGATTTACAACGACCGTAAGACCCGATACATGTTTGAGAATTATAACTAAAAACTCGTCGTTTTCGCGCTTTATGGTTGTTTTCATGAGCTATTGCCCACAGTTTTGGGATTTCTTACCAATTTTACAACGATCGTAAGATCCGATACATGTTTGAGAGATACGACCAAAATTTCATCGTTTTGGCGCTTTATGGCTGTCTTACTGAGCTATTGCCCATAGTTTTGGGGTTCTAGGGCGATTTACAACGACTGTATGACCCAATACATGTTTGATAGTTACGACCAAAAACTCGTGTTTTTCGTGCTTTATGGCCGTTTTCATGAGCTATTGCCCATAGTTTGTGGGTTCCTGGACGATTTACAATGACCGTAAGACCCGATACATGTTTGACAATTATGACCAAAAACTCGTCGTTTCAGCGCTTTATGGCTGTTCTCATGAGCTATTGCCCATAGTTTTGGTGTTCTAGGACAGATTTACAATGACAGTAAAACCCGATACATGTTTCAGAGATATGACCATAAACTAGTCGTTTTTGTGTTTTATGGTTGTTTTCACAATCTTTGCCCACAGTTTTGGGGTTTAGGGCGATTTACAACGACTGTACGACCCAATACATGTTTGAGAGTTATAACCAAAAACTCCACGTTTTCGCGCTTTATGGGCATTTTCATGAGCTATTGCCCATAGTTTTGGGGTTCTAGGGCGATTTACAACGACCGTAAGACCCGATACATGTTTCAGAGATATGACCAAAAACTCGTCGTTTTCGCCCTTTTTGGCTGTTTTCATGAGCTATTGCCCATAGTTTTGGGGTTCTTGGGCGATTTACAACGACCGTAAGACCCGATACATGTTTGAGAATTATAACTAAAAACTCGTCGTTTTTCGCGCTTTATGGTTGTTTTCATGAGCTATTGCCCACAGTTTTGGGATTTCTTACCAATTTTACAACGATCGTAAGATCCGATACATGTTTGAGAGATACGACCAAAATTTCATCGTTTTGGCGCTTTATGGCTGTCTTACTGAGCTATTGCCCATAGTTTTGGGGTTCTAGGGCGATTTACAACGACTGTATGACCCAATACATGTTTGATAGTTATGACCAAAAACTCGTGTTTTTCGTGCTTTATGGCCGTTTTCATGAGCTATTGCCCATAGTTTGTGGGTTCCTGGACGATTTACAATGACCGTAAGACCCGATACATGTTTGACAATTATGACCAAAAACTCGTCGTTTCAGCGCTTTATGGCTGTTCTCATGAGCTATTGCCCATAGTTTTGGTGTTCTAGGCAGATTTACAATGACAGTAAAACCCGATACATGTTTCAGAGATATGACCATAAACTAGTCGTTTTTGTGTTTTATGGTTGTTTTCACAATCTTTGCCCACAGTTTTGGGGTTTAGGGCGATTTACAACGACTGTACGACCCAATACATGTTTGAGAGTTATAACCAAAAACTCCACGTTTTCGCGCTTTATGGGCATTTTCATGAGCTATTGCCCATAGTTTTGGGGTTCTAGGGCGATTTACAACGACCGTAAGACCCGATACATGTTTCAGAGATATGACCAAAAACTCGTCGTTTTCGCCCCTTTTTGGCTGTTTTCATGAGCTATTGCCCATAGTTTTGGGGTTCTTGGGCGATTTACAACGACCGTAAGACCCGATACATGTTTGAGAATTATAACTAAAAACTCGTCGTTTTGCGCTTTATGGTTGTTTTCATGAGCTATTGCCCACAGTTTTGGGATTTCTTACCAATTTTACAACGATCGTAAGATCCGATACATGTTTGAGAGATACGACCAAAATTTCATCGTTTTGGCGCTTTATGGCTGTCTTAATGAGCTATTGCCCATAGTTTTGGGGTTCTAGGGCGATTTACAACGACTGTATGACCCAATACATGTTTGATAGTTACTGACCAAAAACTCGTGTTTTTCGTGCTTTATGGCCGTTTTCATGAGCTATTGCCCATAGTTTGTGGGTTCCTGGACGATTTACAATGACCGTAAGACCCGATACATGTTTGACAATTATGACCAAAAACTCGTCGTTTCAGCGCTTTATGGCTGTTCTCATGAGCTATTGCCCATAGTTTTGGTGTTCTAGACAGATTTACAATGACAGTAAAACCCGATACATGTTTCAGAGATATGACCATAAACTAGTCGTTTTTGTGTTTTATGGTTGTTTTCACAATCTTTGCCCACAGTTTTGGGGTTTAGGGCGATTTACAACGACTGTACGACCCAATACATGTTTGAGAGTTATAACCAAAAACTCCACGTTTTCGCGCTTTATGGGCATTTTCATGAGCTATTGCCCATAGTTTTGGGGTTCTAGGGCGATTTACAACGACCGTAAGACCCGATACATGTTTCAGAGATATGACCAAAAACTCGTCGTTTTCGCCCTTTTTGGCTGTTTTCATGAGCTATTGCCCATAGTTTTGGGGTTCTTGGGCGATTTACAACGACCGTAAGACCCGATACATGTTTGAGAATTATAACTAAAAACTCGTCGTTTTTCGCGCTTTATGGTTGTTTTCATGAGCTATTGCCCACAGTTTTGGGATTTCTTACCAATTTTACAACGATCGTAAGATCCGATACATGTTTGAGAGATACGACCAAAATTTCATCGTTTTGGCGCTTTATGGCTGTCTTAATGAGCTATTGCCCATAGTTTTGGGGTTCTAGGGCGATTTACAACGACTGTATGACCCAATACATGTTTGATAGTTATGACCAAAAACTCGTGTTTTTCGTGCTTTATGGCCGTTTTCATGAGCTATTGCCCATAGTTTGTGGGTTCCTGGACGATTTACAATGACCGTAAGACCCGATACATGTTTGACAATTATGACCAAAAACTCGTCGTTTCAGCGCTTTATGGCTGTTCTCATGAGCTATTGCCCATAGTTTTGGTGTTCTAGGCAGATTTACAATGACAGTAAAACCCGATACATGTTTCAGAGATATGACCATAAACTAGTCTTTTTGTGTTTTATGGTTGTTTTCACAATCTTTGCCCACAGTTTTGGGGTTTAGGGCGATTTACAACGACTGTACGACCCGAATACATGTTTGAGAATTATAACTAAAAACTCGTCGTTTTCGCGCTTTATGGTTATTTTCATGAGCTATTGCCCACTAGTTTTGGGGTTCTAGGGCGATTTACAACGACCGTAAGACCCGATACATGTTTCATAGATATGACCAAAAACTCGTCGTTTTCCCCCTTTTTGGCTGTTTTCATGAGCTATTGCCCATAGTTTTGGGGTTCTTGGGCGATTTACAACGACCGTAAGACCCGATACATGTTTGAGAATTATAACTAAAAACTCGTCGTTTTTGCGGCTTTATGGTTGTTTTCATGAGCTATTGCCCACAGTTTTGGGATTTCTTACCAATTTTACAACGATCGTAAGATCCGATACATGTTTGAGAGATACGACCAAAATTTCATCGTTTTGGCGCTTTATGGCTGTCTTACTGAGCTATTGCCCATAGTTTTGGGGTTCTAGGGCGATTTACAACGAACTGTATGACCCAATACATGTTTGATAGTTACGACCAAAAACTCGTGTTTTTCGTGCTTTATGGCCGTTTTCATGAGCTATTGCCCATAGTTTGTGGGTTCCTGGACGATTTACAATGACCGTAAGACCCGATACATGTTTGACAATTATGACCAAAAACTCGTCGTTTCAGCGCTTTATGGCTGTTCTCATGAGCTATTGCCCATAGTTTTGGTGTTCTAGACAGATTTACAATGACAGTAAAACCCGATACATGTTTCAGAGATATGACCATAAACTAGTCGTTTTTGTGTTTTATGGTTGTTTTCACAATCTTTGCCCACAGTTTTGGGGTTTAGGGCGATTTACAACGACTGTACGACCCAATACATGTTTGAGAGTTATAACCAAAAACTCCACGTTTTCGCGCTTTATGGGCATTTTCATGAGCTATTGCCCATAGTTTTGGGGTTCTAGGGCGATTTACAACGACCGTAAGACCCGATACATGTTTCAGAGATATGACCAAAAACTCGTCGTTTTCGCCCTTTTTGGCTGTTTTCATGAGCTATTGCCCATAGTTTTGGGGTTCTTGGGCGATTTACAACGACCGTAAGACCCGATACATGTTTGAGAATTATAACTAAAAACTCGTCGTTTTTGCGCTTTATGGTTGTTTTCATGAGCTATTGCCCACAGTTTTGGGATTTCTTACCAATTTTACAACGATCGTAAGATCCGATACATGTTTGAGAGATACGACCAAAATTTCATCGTTTTGGCGCTTTATGGCTGTCTTAATGAGCTATTGCCCATAGTTTTGGGGTTCTAGGGCGATTTACAACGACTGTATGACCCAATACATGTTTGATAGTTACGACCAAAAACTCGTGTTTTTCGTGCTTTATGGCCGTTTTCATGAGCTATTGCCCATAGTTTGTGGGTTCCTGGACGATTTACAATGACCGTAAGACCCGATACATGTTTGACAATTATGACCAAAAACTCGTCGTTTCAGCGCTTTATGGCTGTTCTCATGAGCTATTGCCCATAGTTTTGGTGTTCTAGGCAGATTTACAATGACAGTAAAACCCGATACATGTTTCAGAGATATGACCATAAACTAGTCATTTTTGTGTTTTATGGTTGTTTTCACAATCTTTGCCCACAGTTTTGGGGTTTAGGGCGATTTACAACGACTGTACGACCCAATACATGTTTGAGAGTTATAACCAAAAACTCCACGTTTTCGCGCTTTATGGGCATTTTCATGAGCTATTGCCCATAGTTTTGGGGTTCTAGGGCGATTTACAACGACCGTAAGACCCGATACATGTTTCAGAGATATGACAAAAACTCGTCGTTTTCGCCCTTTTGGCTTGTTTTCATGAGCTATTGCCCATAGTTTTGGGGTTCTTGGGCGATTTACAACGACCGTAAGACCCGATACATGTTTGAGAATTATAACTAAAAAACTCGTCGTTTTCGCGCTTTATGGTTGTTTTCATGAGCTATTGCCCACAGTTTTGGGATTCTACCAATTTTACAACGATCGTAAGATCCGATACATGTTTGAGAGATACGACCAAATTTCATCGTTTTGGCGCTTTATGGCTGTCTTACTGAGCTATTGCCCATAGTTTTGGGGTTCTAGGGCGATTACAACAACTGTATGACCCAATACATGTTTGATAGTTACGACCAAAACTCGTGTTTTTCGTGCTTTATGGCCGTTTTCATGAGCTATTGCCCATAGTTTGTGGGTTCCTGGACGATTTACAATGACCGTAAGACCCGATACATGTTTGACAATTATGACCAAAAACGTCGTCGTTTCAGCGCTTTATGGCTGTTCTCATGAGCTATTGCCCATAGTTTTGTGTGTTCTAGGAAGATTTACAATGACAGTAAAACCCGATACATGTTTCAGAGATATGACCATAAACTAGTCGTTTTTGTGTTTTATGGTTGTTTTTCACAATCTTTGCCCACAGTTATGGGTTTAGGGCGATTTACAACGACTGTACGACCCAATACATGTTTGAGAGTTATAACCAAAAACTCCACGTTTTCGCGCTTTATGGGCATTTCATGAGCTATTGCCCATAGTTTTTGGGGGTTCTAGGGCGATTTACAACGACCGTAAGACCCGATACATGTTTCAGAGATATGACCAAAAACTAGTCGTTTTTCGCCCTTTTGGGATGTTTCATGAGCTATTGCCCATAGTTTGGGGTTCTTGGGCGATTTACAACGACCGTAGGACCCGATACATGTTTGAGAATTATAACTAAAAACTCGTCGTTTTCGCGCTTTATGGTTGTTTTCATGAGCTATTGCCCACAGTTTTGGGATTTCTTACCAATTTTACAACGATCGTAAGATCCGATACATGTTTGAGAGATACGACCAAAATTTATCATTGTTTGGGCGCTTTATGGCTGTCTTACTGAGCTATTGCCCATAGTTTGGGGTTCTAGGGCAATTTACAACGACTGTATGACCCAATACATGTTTGATAGTTACTGACCAAAAACTCGTTGTTTTTCGTGCTTTATGGCCGTTTCATGAGCTATTGCCCATAGTTGTAGGTTCCTGGACGATTTACAATGACCGTAAGACCCGATACATGTTTGACAATTATGACCAAAAACTCGTCGTTTCAGCGCTTTATGGCTGTCTATGAGCTATTGCCCCATAGTTTGCGTGTTCTAGGACAGATTTACAATGACAGTAAAACCCGATACATGTTTCAGAGATATGACCATAAACTAGTCAGTTTTTGTGTTTTATGGTTGTTTTCACAATCTTTGCCCCACGTTTTGGGGTTTAGGGCGATTTACAACGACTGTAAGACCCGATACATGTTTGAGAATTATAACTAAAAACTCGTCGTTTTCGCGCTTTATGGTTATTTTCATGAGCTATTGCCCACAGTTTTGGGGTTCTAGGGCGATTACAACGACCGTAAGACCCGATACATGTTTCATAGATATGACCAAAAAACTCGTCGTTTCCCCCTTTTTGGCTGTTTTCATGAGCTATTGCCCATAGTTTTGGGGTTCTTGGGCGATTACAACGACCGTAAGACCGATACATGTTTGAGAATTATAACTAAAAACTCGTCGTTTTCGCGCTTTATGGTTGTTTTCATGAGCTATTGCCCACAGTTTTGGATTTCTTACCAATTTACAACGATCGTAAGATCCGATACATGTTGAGAGATACGACCAAAATTTCATCGTTTTGCCGCTTGGCTGTCTTCTTACTGAGCTATTGCCCATAGTTTTGGGGTTCTAGGGCGATTTACAACAACTGTATGACCCAATACATGTTGATAGTTACGACAAAAAACGTGTTTTTCGTGCTTTATGGCCGTTTTCATGAGCTATTGCCCATAGTTTGTGGGTTCCTGGACGATTTACAATGACCGTAAGACCCGATACATGTTTGACAATTATGACCAAAAACTCGTCGTTTTCAGCGCTTTATGGCTGTTCTCATGAGCTATTGCCCATAGTTTTGGGTTCTAGAAGATTACAATGACAGTAAAACCCGATACATGTTTCAGAGATATGACCATAAAACTAGTCGTTTTTGTGTTTTATGGTTGTTTTCACAATCTTTGCCCACAGTTTTGGGGTTTAGGGCGATTTACAACGACTGTACGACCCAATACATGTTTGAGAGTTATAACAAAAAACTCCACGTTTTCGCGCTTTATGGGCATTTTCATGAGCTATTGCCCATAGTTTTGGGGTTCTAGGGCGATTTACAACGACCGTAAGACCCGATACATGTTTCAGAGATATGACCAAAAACTCGTCGTTTTCGCCCTTTTTGGCTGTTTTCATGAGCTATTGCCCATAGTTTGGGGTTCTTGGGCGATTTACAACGACGTAAGACCCGATACATGTTTGAGAATAAACTAAAAAAACTCGTCGTTTTCGCTTTATGGTTGTTTTCATGAGCTATTGCCACAGTTTTGGGATTTCTTACCAATTTTACAACGATCGTAAGATCCGATACATGTTTGAGAGATACGACCAAAATTTCATCGTTTTGGCGCTTTATGGCTGTCTTACTGAGCTATTGCCCATAGTTTGGGGTTCTAGGGGATTTACAACGACTGTATGACCCAAACATGTTTGATAGTTACGACCAAAAAACTCGTGTTTTCGTGCTTTATGGCCGTTTCATGAGCTATTGCCCATAGTTTGTGGGTTCCTGGACGATTTACAATGACCGTAAGACCCGATACATGTTTGACAATTATGACCAAAAACTCGTCGTTTCAGCGCTTTATGGCTGTTCTCATGAGCTATTGCCCATAGTTTTGGTGTTCTAGGCAGATTTACAATGACAGTAAAACCCGATACATGTTTCAGAGATATGACCATAAACTAGTCGTTTTTGTGTTTTATGGTTGTTTTCACAATCTTTGCCCACAGTTTTGGGGTTAGGGCGATTTACAACGACTGTACGACCCAATACATGTTTGAGAGTTATAACCAAAAACTCCACGTTTTCGCGCTTTATGGGCATTTTCATGAGCTATTGCCCATAGTTTTGGGGTTCTAGGGCGATTTACAACGACCGTAAGACCCGATACATGTTTCAGAGATATGACCAAAAAACTCGTCGTTTTCGCCCTTTTTGGCTGTTTTCATGAGCTATTGCCCATAGTTTGGGGGTTCTTGGGCGATTTACAACGACCGTAAGACCCGATACATGTTTGAGAATTAAACTAAAAACTCGTCGTTTTCGCGCTTTATGGTTTTTCATGAGCTATTGCCCACAGTTTGGGATTTCTTACCAATTTTACAACGATCGTAAGATCCGATACATGTTGAGAGATACGACCAAAATTTCATCGTTTTGGCGCTTTATGGCTGTTCTTATGAGCTATTGCCCATAGTTTTGGGGTTCTAGGGCGATTTACAACGACTGTATGACCCTACATGTTGATAGTTATGACCAAAAACTCGGTGTTTTTCGTGCTTTATGGCCGTTTTCATGAGCTATTGCCCATAGTTGTGGGTTCCTGGACGATTTACAATGACCGTAAGACCCGATACATGTTTGACAATTATGACCAAAAACTCGTCGTTTCAGCGCTTTATGGCTGTTCTCATGAGCTATTGCCCATAGTTTTGGTGTGTCTAGGCAGATTTACAATGACAGTAAAACCCGATACATGTTTCAGAGATATGACCATAAACTAGTCGTTTTTGTGTTTTATGGTTGTTTTCACAATCTTTGCCCACAGTTTTGGGGTTTAGGGCGATTTACAACGACTGTACGACCCAATACATGTTTGAGAGTTATAACCAAAAACTC
>CAJUXJ010000507.1:0-28149 GCA_910589775.1 Avena eriantha | reverse complement strand
AAGATGGGATTTTTCCATCCATATGACGGATAGATATGCTCTGGGCCCTCTCGGTGGAATGTCATCTAGTTAGCTTGCAAGCATGGACTGGTCACAAGGGATGACATATCACGGAACGAGTAAAGAGTACTTATCAGTAACGAGGTAGAACTAGGTATGGAGATACCGACGATCAAACCTCGGATAAGTATAGTATCGCGTGACAAAGGGAATTGGTTTCGTATGTAATGGTTCAATCGATCACGAAGTCATCGTTGAGTATGTGGGAGCCATTATGGATCTCCAGGTCCGCTGATGGTTATTGATAGGAGATGTGTCTCATCATGTCTACATATTCACGAACCGTAGGGTGACACACTTAAGGTTCGAAGTTGTTTTAAGTAGATATGGAATGTGCGTTGGAGACCGAATGTTGTTCGGAGTCTCGGATTGGATCCGGGACATCACGAGGAGATCCGGAATTGTCCGGAGAATAAGATTCAATATTGGGGATCATTTTCTGAGTTAGGAAATGTTCCGGAGTATTTGTATGAGGATTCTAGAAGGTTTCGGAATTTTCCGGAAGGTTCGAAGATTTCTTGGAGTTTGCTTGAAAACCAAGAAAGGGATCAAGGAGTCCTTGTGGGGCAAGACAAGGAGTCGTGGGGGGGAGGACTCCTCCCCCCTCCCAATCCGCCGGCCATAGGAGGGAGGGGAGTCCTACTAGGACTCCCCCTCCCATGGCGCCTCCCCCCTTTAAATAGAGGGATCGGGGCGCCACCTCCAGCCCTCCTCCCACACTCCAATCTCCGCCGCCCTCTCCTCTCCTTTCTTCTGCACAGGCATAGGCGAAGCCCTGCAGAATTCTATACTCGACCACCACCACCACGACGTCGTGCTGCTGTGATTCCGTGGAGAAGATCTACTACCTCCGCTGCTCGCTGGAACGAGGAGGGAGGTCTGCTTCGACTCCGCACGTGTGACGACCGACTGCGGAAGCGCTGCCGGAACGCGGCGCCGGAAGGATCGTCCACACGATCTTGAGATCGGCAAGTGATCGACTACATCAACCACGAGATCCAATCTCGTAACGCTTTCGGATCTACAGGGTTAGTACAGATCTATCTCGTTGCACATGTCTAATAGATTAGATCTTGGCTTTTATCTAGATTAGATCTGGGTTTTGTTCGTTCTTGCGGTAGAAATTTTTTGTTTTCCATGCTACGAACCCATCAGTGGTATCAGAGCCGTGTCTATGCGTAGATCTGTTGCACGAGTAGAACACAATGGTTTGTGGGCGTTGGTGCTCGTGCCGTCTTTTGCTTTGTGTACTTTGCATCTTGCGGCATGGTGGGATGAAGCGGCTCGGGCTAACCTTACATGTCATCGCACATGAGACTTGCTCCACGCTTGACGTGTAACTTGCTTTGCACAAGTGGCTTTGCGGGTGTCTGTCTCTCCCACCATAGTATAGATCCAATTTACACTTTGCACTTGATAGCACTTGTATCAACGTTGTGGTTCAGTTTCGTAGGTAAGATCCGTTCTTATTCGAAAGCCCCAAACCACGTAAAACATGCAAAGAAAATTAGAGGCGTCTAACTTGTTTTTGCAGGGGTTTTGTGATGTGATATGGCCATCATGTGATTGTGATTATATTTGATGTATGCAATGATCCTTGTTGTAATATGGCAACCGGCAGGAGCCTAATGGTTGTCTTTAATTCTGTTAAGACCTGCGTGTCTATTCATCTTGTAATAGCTTTATTCCAAGTAGTTGTAATAGTTGCTAGTGATGATGGACAACCATGAAGCGGCGCCACTGACCTTGACGCAATGCTGGTGATGATGGAGATCATGTTCGTGCTTTGGAGATGGAGATCAAAGGCGCAAGAAGAAAGGGCCATATCATATCACACTAATTATGAATTGCCTGTGATGTTAATCCTTTATGCATCTTGTATTGCTTAGATCGCGACGGTAGCATTATAAGATGATCCCTCTCACTAAATATCAAGTAATAAAGTGTTCACCCTTAGTTGGCACCGTTGCTAAGACTCGTCGTTTCGAAGCATCTCGTGATGATCGGATGTGATAGATTCTACGTGTGCATACAACGGGTGCAAGCCAGATTTGCACATGCGGAAACTAAGGTTATCTTGACGAGCCTAGCATGTACAGACATGGTCTCGGAACACGGAATACCGAAAGGTAGAGCATGAGTCATATAAATGATATGATGAACATGAAGATTGTTCGCCGATGAAACTACATCTTCTCTCGTGAAGATCGGACTTGGTGTAGTGGACTTGGTTCGTGTAATCACTAAGACAATGTGAGGGATGTTGTTTTGAGTGGGAGTTCACCTAGTTAATTTAAGAATTAAATTTGAACTCAATTCATCATAAACTTAGTCTAAACTACTTGCAAATTGTTGTAGATTATGGCGACCCCCTCCATCAATTTCAATGCGTTCCTAGAGAAAGAAAAGCTTAAGAACAATGGAAGCAATTTCACGGACTGGTTCCGTGGACTGAAGATCGTCCTCAGGGCTGGTCAGTTGACCTATGTGCTCGAAGCACCGCTAGGTGACCCACCTGCAGATGATGCCACCGATGACGTAAAGAATGTTTACGCCACTCGAAAAATCATTACTCCACAGTTCAGTGTGCCATCCTGTACGGTTTAGAAGCGGAGCTCCAAAAGCGTTTTGAGCACCACGACCCGTTCGAGATCATTAAGGAGCTCAGGCTAATTTTTGAGACTCGCGCGGCCATGGAGAGCTATGAGGCCTCCGAAAAGTTCTTTAACTGTAAGATGGAAGAGGGAAGCTCCGTTAGCGAGCACGTGCTCACCATGTCTGGGTACGCAAACAAGCTCCAAGAGTTGGGAATATCGATTCCTAATGAGTTGGGGATTCACCGTCTCCTTCAATCACTGCCACCAAGTTACAAGAACTTTGTGATGAACTACAATATGCACTGCATGAACAAGACGTTGCCTGAACTATCGTCCATGCTGAAAACTGCTGAAGTGGAGATCAAGAAGGAGCACCAAGTGTTGATGGTCAATAAGACCACCAATTTCAAGAGACAGGGCAAGCCTAAGAACAAGGGCAACTTCAAGAAGGACGGCAAGAAAGCTGCCGCACCTGCAAGAAGCCCAAGGCTGGTCCTAAGCCTGAAACTGAGTGCTTCTACTGCAAGGGTGCTGGTCACTGGAAGCGTAACTGCCCCAAGTACCTGGCGGATCTGAAGAACGGCAACATCAAGAAGAAAGGTATATTTGATATATGTGTTATTGATGTGTATCTTACTAGTAATCGTAGTAGTGCCTGGGTATTTGATACTGGTTCGGTTGCTCATATTTGTAACTCGAAACAGGAGCTGCGGAATAAACGAAGACTGGCAAGAGACGAGGTGACGATGCGCGTTGGAAATGGCTCCAAGGTTGATGTGATCGCCGTCGGCACGCTCCCTCTACATCTACCTTCGGGATTAGTTTTAAATTTAAATAATTGTTATTTGGTGCCTGCGTTAAGCATGAACATTATATCTGGATCTGTTTATTGCGAGACGGTTACTCTTTTAAGTCCGAGAATAAAGGTTGTTCGATTTATATGAGTAATATCTTTTATGGTAATGCACCTGAGATGAATGGTTTATTCTTACTGAATCTCGATAGTAGTGATACACATGTTCACAACATAGATGCTAAACGAATAAAATTGAATGATAATTCTACATACATGTGGCACTGTCGTCTTGGTCACATTGGAGTGAAGCGTATGAAGAAACTCCATTCTGATGGACTTCTTGAATCACTTGAAAGATGCGAAGCATGTCTAATGGGAAAAATGACTAAGACTCCATTCTCTGGAATAATGGAGCGAGCTACAGACTTATTGGAAATAATACATACCGATGTGTGCGGTCCAATGAGTGTAGCATCGCGTGGTGGATATCGTTATGTTCTCACTTTCACGGATGACTTGAGTAGATATGGGTATGTCTACTTTATGAAACATAAGTCCGAAACTTTCGAGAAGTTTAAGGAATTTCAAAGTGAAGTGGAAAATCATCGTAACAAGAAGATTAAGTTTCTGCGTTCTGACCGCGGAGGTGAATATCTGAGTTATGAGTTTGGCATGCATTTAAAGAAATGTGGAATACTTTCGCAGTTGACACCGCCGGGAACACCACAGCGTAATGGTGTGTCCGAACGTCGTAATCGAACTCTCTTAGATATGGTTCGGTCTATGATGTCTCTTACAGATTTACCGCTATCATTTTGGGGCTATGCATTAGAGACAGCCGCATTCACTTTAAATAGGGCACCATCTAAATCCGTTGAAACGACACCGTACGAATTGTGGTTTGGTAAGAAACCTAAGTTGTCGTTCCTTAAAGTTTGGGGTTGCGAAGCATATGTAAAGAAGTTACAACCTGATAAGCTTGAACCCAAAGCGGAGAAATGCGTCTTCATAGGATACCCTAAAGAAACAATTGGGTATACCTTCTATCATAGATCCGAAGGCAAAGTTTTCGTTGCAAAGAATGGATCCTTTCTTGAGAAGGAGTTTCTCTCGAAGGAGGTGACTGGAAGGAAAGTAGAACTCGATGAGGTTATTGAACCTTCTCTCGGATTTGAGAGTAGCGCAGCACCGGAAGATGTTTTTGTGCCGCCTGCACCAATTGGAGAGGAAGCTAATGATAATGATCATGAAACTTCAAACGAAGTTACTGCTGAACCTCGCAGGTCAACGAGGGTTCGTACCACTCCTGATTGGTATGACTCTGCCTTGAACGTCATGTTGGTGGACAACGCTGATGACCCTGCGACGTATGAAGAAGCTATGGTGAGCCCAGATTCCGACAAATGGCTAGAAGCCATGAAATCCGAAATGGGATCCATGTACGAAAACCAAGTGTGGACTTTGGTGGACTTACCGGATGGCCGTAAGGCTGTCGAGAACAAATGGATTTTCAAGAGAAAAACAGATGCTGATGGTAATGTTACCGTCTATAAAGCTCGACTTGTCGCGAAAGGGTTCCGACAAATTCAAGGAGTTGACTATGATGAGACATTCTCACCAGTAGCGAAGCTAAAGTCTGTGAGGATTTTGTTAGCAATTGCTGCACATTTCGATTATGAGATTTGGCAGATGGATGTCAAAACGGCGTTCCTTAATGGTGACATTGAGGAAGAGTTGTATATGGTACAACCCAAGGGTTTTGTCGATCCTAAAGATGCTGACAAGGTATGCAAGCTTCAGCGCTCCATTTATGGACTGAAGCAAGCATCCCGGAGTTGGAATCAACGTTTTGATAAAGTAATCAAAAATTTGGGTTTATACAAACTTATGGAGAAGCTTGTATTTACAAGAAAGTGAGTGGGAGCTCTGTAGCATTCCTAGTACTATATGTAGATGACATATTGTTGATTGGGAATGATATAGAACTTCTTAATAGCGTCAAAACCTATTTGAATAATAGTTTTTCAATGAAGGATCTTGGCGAAGCGGCATATATTCTAGGCATCAAGATTTATAGAGATAGATCAAGACGCCTAATAGCGCTTTCACAAAGTACATACTTAGACAAAGTTCTAAAGAAGTTTAGAATGGAAGATAGCAAGAAAGGGTTCGTGCCCATGTTGTCAGGTAAGACCTTGAGTAAGACTCAAAGTCCAGCTACGGCAGAAGATAGAGAGAAAATGAATAATATTCCCTATGCCTCGGCCATAGGTTCTATCATGTATGCCATGCTGTGTACAAGACCGGATATAGCACATGCTGTTAGTTTGACTAGCAGATATCAAAGTGATCCTGGAATGGAGCACTGGACAGCGGTCAAGAATATCCTAAAGTACCTAAATAGGACTAAGGATATGGTTCTTTCTTATGGAGGTGATGAACAGCTTGTTGTAAACGGTTACACCGATGCTAGTTGGAACACCGATCCGGATGACTCGAAGTCACAGTCGGGATACGTATTTATTTTGAATGGTGCTGCAGTGAGCTGGAGGAGTGCAAAGCAAAGCGTTGTGGCGAAATCTTCAACTGAATCGGAATACATAGCTGCTTCGGAGGCTGCACAAGAAGCCGTATGGATGAAGGAATTCATTACTGAACTTGGCGTGGTTCCTAGTGCGTTGGACCCGATGGCCATCTACTGTGACAACACAGGTGCCATAGCTAATGCACAGGAGCCAAGGTCACATAGCAAGCTGAAGCACATCAAGCTACGTTTCACGCTATTCGCGAGTATGTCCGAGATGGTGACATAAAGATTTGCAAAGTACACACTGATCTGAATGTGGCAGATCCATTGACTAAACCTCTCCCTAGGGCAAAGCATGACCAACACCAGAACGCCATGGGTGTTCGGTATATTACCATGTAATCTAGATTATTGACTCTAGTGCAAGTGGGAGACTGTTGGAGATATGCCCAAGAGGCAATAATAAAAGTGGTTATTATTATATCTTTGTGTTTATGATGAATGTTTACATCCCATGCTATAATTGTATTATTAGGAAACACTAATACTTGTGTGTTTTGTAAACATATAAGAGTCCCTAGTAAGCCTCTTGTTGAACTAGCTTGTTGATTAATTGATGAGCATGGTTTCCTGATCATAGACATTAGGATGTGATTAATAACAAGGTTATATCATTAGGAGAATGATGTGATGGACACACACCCATAGTAAGCGTAGCATAAGATCAAGTCATTAAGTTCGTATTGCTATAAGCTTTTAAATGCACAGTAACCTAATCCTTCGACCATGAGGTTGTGTTAATCACCATCACCGGATGGGTACTTTGATGACATCAAACGCCGCTTCGTAACTGGGTGGTTATAAAGGTGTCATTGCGTATTCTGAAAGTATGTGTTGAAGCGCATGGACCAAGATAGATATGCTCTGGGCCCTCTCGGTGGAATGTCATCTAGTTAGCTTGCAAGCATGTGACTGGGTCACAAGGGATGACATAACATGGAACGAGTAAAGAGTACTTATCCGTAACGAGGTAGAACTAGGTATGGAGATGCCGACGATCAAACCTCGGATAAGTATAGTATTGCGTGACAAAGGGAATTGGTTTCGTATGTAAATGGTTCAATCGATCACGAAGTCATCGTTGAGTATGTGGGAGCCATTATGGATCTCCAGGTCCCGTTGATGGTTATTGATAGGAGATGTGTCTCTGTCATGTCTACATATTCACGAACCGTAGGGTGACACACTTAAGGTTCGAAGTTGTTTTAAGTAGATATGGAATGTGCGTTGGAGACCGAATGTTGTTCGGAGTCTCGGATTGGATCCGGGACATCACGAGGAGATCCGGAATTGTCCGGAGAATAAGATTCATATATTGGGGATCATTTTCTGAGTTAGGAAATGTTTCGGAGTATTTGTATGAGGATTCTAGAAGGTTTCGGAGTGTTCCGGAAGGTTCTGGAAGATTTCTTGGAGTTTGCTTGAAAACCAAGAAAGGGATCAAGGAGTCCTTGTGGGGCAAGACAAGGAGTCGTGGGGGAGGAGGACTCCTCCCCCTCCCCAATCCACCGGCCATAGGAGGGAGGGGAGTCCTACTAGGACTCCCCCTCCCATGGCGCCTCCCCCCTTTAAATAGAGGGGTGGGGGCGCCACCTCCAGGCCCTCCTCCACAACTCCAAATCTCCGCTGCCTCTCTCCTCCTCCTTTCTTCTGCACAGGCATAGGCGAAGCCCTGCAGAATTCTATACTCCACCACCACCACCACCACGTCGTGCTGCTGTGATTCCGTGGAGAAGATCTACTACCTCCGCTGCTTGCTGGAACGAGGAGAGGAAGGTCTGCTTCGACTCCGCACGTGTGACCGACTGCGGAAGCGCTGCCGGAACGCGGCGCCGGAAGGATCGTCCACACGATCTTGAGATCGGCAAGTGATCGACTACATCAACCACGAGATCTAATCTCGTAACGCTTTCGGATCTACAAGGGTTAGTACTGATCTATCTCATTGCACATGTCTAATAGATTAGATCTTGGCTTTTATCTAGATTAGATCTGGGTTTTGTTCGTTCTTGCGGTAGAAATTTTTTGTTTTCCATGCTACGAACCCAACATGTATATCACATATACCTTTGTTTTCCTTGCCGGCCTTCTTGTCCGCCAAATACTTGGGGCAGTTGCGCTTCCAATGGCCAGTCCCCTTGCAATAGTAGCACTCGGTATCAGACTTAGGGCCAGCTCGGGATTTTTTTTCAGGTGTGGCAACAGATTTTCCACCCTTCTTTCCCTTCTGCTTGGATTTCTTGTCCTTCTTGAAACCTATGGTCTTATTGATCATCAACACTTGATGTTCTTTCCTAATCTCCACTTCTGCAGTCTGAAGCATTGACAGAAGCTCGGGAAGAGACTTCTTCATGCCCTGCATATTATAGTTCATCATGAAGCTCTTGTAGCTAGGTGGCAGAGATTGGAGAACACGATGTATGCCTAAGTCAATGGGAATTGTTATTCCCAAGGACACAAGCTTATCGGCGTACCCAGACATTTTGAGTATGTGCTCACTAACGGAGCTGTTCTCCTCCATCATGCAGCTAAAGAACTTTTTAGAAGCATTATAACTCTCTACGGCAGCATGGGTATCGAAAATCATTTTCAATTCTCCCATGGTATCAAAGGCATTGCCATTTTCGAAATGCTTTCGAAGTTCTGGCTCTAGCCCATACAGTACGCCGCAATGGACTAAGTTGTGGTCCTCCTGACGAGTTATATAGACATTCTTTTCCTCGTCAGGGGCATCACGAGCTGGTGGGGGGCCTAGCGGCGCCTCTAGCACATATTGCTTTTGTGCAGCAGTGAGGAGAATCCTCAAATTCATAGCCCAGTTGGTGAAGTTGCTACCATTCGTAGCAAGTTTCTCTTTCTCCATGAACACATTGAAATGAAAAGCAGGTGGTGCCATCTACAACAGAATTTGTAAAGTTTATTTAGACTAAGTTTATGATAGAGTGGGTTCAACTAATCCAAATTACTAATGAACTCCCACTCAGAAACGGCATCCCTTGTGTCCTTTTGGTGATTACATGAACCAAATCCACTACACCAAGTCCGATCATCACATGAGTCAATGTAGCTTTAAAGGCGAGCATCTATATGGGCATCATATCAACTATATGACTCATGCTTAACCTTTCGGTCCGTGTTCCGAGGCTATGTATGTACATGCTAGGTTCGCCAAGTAAGAACCTTAGTATTCACGTGTGTAAAACTGTCTTACACCCGTTATATCCAAAGCGTATAGAGTCCGAGTACACCCGTGATGTCTGGAAATAACGATCCACAGAACGGTTGGCATACTTAAGTAAGAACACATTTTATCTTGATATCTAAATGAGGGGATCATCTTACAATGCTACAAAAAATCTCCAAACTAGCAGTATAAGATGCTAACATCTAATGTGTAAAGTGAGATGATATGGTCCATGCATTTGATCTCTATCATTTGTATCGTGGTATGATCTCTATCATTCCTTTGTGTGTAAGGAGCCATGGTCTATGGAACTTACACGTTGTGTGTGTTGTAAGAGTATCTATCATACATCTACTTACAACAATACCATATCAAGACACTAGCCCAGCAACGATCTAAACTAGACGGCCTCTAATTATCAATTGCAAGTTTTACGTGGCTTAGGGCTTTCGGAGATAGAACCGGTTCTTACCTACGAACATGAACCACAACGAGGATAACCCAAGTTATTAGCAACTCGTTGTAAATCAGATATTGACTATAGTAGGAGAGACAGACAACCCCGCCAGCCACTTATGCAAAACAAGTTGCATGTCAGTCGTGGAAACCGGTCTCTATGTACGATGACATGTAAGGTTGGTCTGGGCCGCTTCATATCCCACTATGCCCACCAATATCCAAAATACATAGAAGATGCAATAACATGATCATCATTGCCCACATATAAACATATGTGTACTACCATGCAAAGCACCTATGCATAGATCAGGCTCTGATACCACTGTTGGGTCCGCAGCATAGAAAACAAAAAATTTCCTACGATGAGAACTATACGCCAAGATCTATCTACTAGATACAGAGCAACGGGTGGACATACATCCATGGAGAACTTACCCTCGAAGACACGAGTTTTGTTAACGAGTAGGAACTCGGGGTTGATGTAGTCGTACACTTGCCGATTCTCAAGATCGTGTGGAAAGTCCGAGCGCCACAAATCAGCAGTGCATCCATTCCTCGCACACACATTCAAGCCACCGGACAATCTCTACCCTCCTCGCTCCAGCGATGCAGCGGAAGCAACAACTCCTTCTAGACAAAATGTCACCGGGAACATGTATCTCGCTAATCCAAGACCATGGGGGAATAATTCTAGAGGGGGAGAGATATCCTTCACGAGGAGGTGTGAGGAAGAAGGAGGAAGAGGCACGCCTTTTATAGGAGGAGGGGGTACCCCTCCCCATGGGGGGTGACCCCTCACCCTCCCCCATTCATGTGGTGGTAACTCCTCCACATTAAAATGCCCCTTCACATTCTCTTTTAAAGTCTCCACTTTAAATGCATTAAATTCTCTAAGTTTAATGCTCTCTTATTTAATAAAAATCTTTATTAAATTTAATCAGAATTTTGTTAATTACTTTAATTAACAAACATTCACATAAAACCCCTTGCAACATTTCAATATCACATGCAGAACCACTTTCTGCAATTTCACCCGAAATAATTCCTGTGCTTTGCAATCCTTTCGTCTGAAACATATGTGCTCCAAAATGGTGTCCGGTAACCCTTAAGTGTGTCACCCTATGGTTTGTAAATAATGCATACATGATTGAGACTCCTCTCAGATCAATAATCAGAAGCGGGACCTGGAGATCCATACTGACTCCTGCACATTCAACGATAACTTCTGTGATCATGAGAACCTTTAACGCTAGTAACTTAATCCCTTTGTCTCATGATATAATACATGTCCGAGATTCGATCATCGGTATCCAAATACCTAGTTTGATCTCGTTACCGACATGCACTCTTTTCTCGTTCCCGTGATATAACATTCTAGTTATCACATCACTTGCTTGCAAGCTATCTTAATGTGATATCACCGAGAGGGCCCAGAGTATATCTATCCGTCATCGGGATTGACAAATTCCACTCTTGATCCATGAGCCTCAACATAACACCTTCGTAGCACTGAACCCATCTTTATAGTCACACTGTTACGGTGTGACGTTTGATGTTATCAAGATACTCTTCTGGTGTTAGCAATTAACATGATCTCATGGTCTAAGGATAAAGATTACTTCGTATGATGTTATAGCAATATAAACATAATGACTTGATCGTAATGCTATACTTCAGATGAATATTCATCACATCATTTCACAAATGTTGTGACCTTGTTATTAACAACATCCAATGTCCATGATCAGGAAACCTTGATCATCTTGTTAATCAACAAGCTAGTTTATAAGAGAGGCATAACTAGGAACCCTTTTGTTTATTAAACACACATGTATGGACGTTTCCGATCAATACAATTTTAGCATGCAAAATAAACATCTATCATATACGAGGAATACATAATAACAACTTTAGTATTGCCTCTCAGGGCATATTTCCTTCAGCACAGCCCAAACTTGGGACCATGGTCACAAGGGAGAGAGAGGTTGGAGGGAGAGAGGAGGCGCATGGAGGAGGTAGGAGAGCTTCCAACTCGTTCCCTAGTGTCTCTTGTGTGTCTCCGAGGGAGAGAGGGCCTCCTTATATAGGGGTGGAGGGGGCAGGCTTCCCCCAACGCACCTAGGCGGTGGCCAAGGAGGGGGGAGGTGGCGGCCAAGGGAGGGGGCAGCCCTAGGGTGCCCCAAACCATAACCCTAGGCGCCCTAGGGTTTCCCCTAGGCGCATGGGCCCTTAGGGCCCATCTAGATGGCCTTCCGTCTTCCGGTTTCCCTCATGGGCCCTTTTTCCCTAGGAAGTTTGGCCCATTAGTGGAATAACCTCTTCAAATTAGATTTCAATATTATATTTAATATTAATTACATTAATTAATATGTAAATACATATATTACAAAATCCGATTCGACCCGAAACACCTTTCGGTTCCCTTTCTATATCCTCCGAACAACTTCGGAATTCCCGGAATGATTTCGATCCTCTCACCGAAACTTTTGCGATTTCCTTTCTTTCTCCACGGAACAATTCCGGCTTTCTCTTTCTCTAGTGTGATTCCATCTTACAAATGATCGCTCTTATCATACCCTTAAGTGTATCCCCTCACGGCTCGGGAATGCTCTAGACATGATCTATATCAATGATCAATGGAGGGACCAAGGATGTCTATGTGACCCCTATGAATTCCTGATGACAATGTCATTTGAAACCGGTAAATGTAGCATCCAATTTCCTTTTGTTTCTTGATACGACTTGTCTGAGATCCGATCATTGGTATCACATACCTTGTTCAATTTCGTTACTAACAAGTTTTATTTTACTTGTTACTGTGATATTACATCCCCGTGACCGAGTCACATGCTGCAACATTTATGGATGTAATGTCACCAAGTCGGCCGTATGTATCTTTACCCGTCATGTGGGTGAAAAAATCCCGGTCTTATGGTCATATGGCATCTACCGTTCCTTTGAAATACCCAGCGTACACCTTTATGATCACCGTTTCACCGAGTGACGTTTGATGCAGCAGCCTCGGGAAACAGTGAGTAATATGAACTCACGTTCTAAGGAAAAGGAGTCTAGATTTTAGCTGTTGTAATAATGAACTATATGACTTGATCGTGTCGCAGTCCTTCGAGGAATGTCCATCAAATCATTCTCCAATAATATGACCTCGTTGTATTGGCATAAATGCCCATGATCTTGAAACCCAGATCATCCTCATGACCAACGAACTAGTATGAATAGAGGCTACTAGGGACTTGTTTGTTTCATACCACACATGTACCAATGTTTCTACTTGATATAGTTATAGCACAATATGAAACTATTATAAGCTAATTGAGATATGCGAATAAAAACCTATTATTATTTGCCTCTAGGGAATATCTCCTTAAGTCTTCCACTTACACTAGAGTACAAATAATCTAGATCGCATTTTACTCATCATAAACAATATCACATATGCGTTTATTGATCATGCATGCTCACGGGAAACGTCCTGTCTATGTTCTGTTTTACTAGATCATTATGTCTGTTGCAAATCGTTAATGTCTTCCTAATCTTGACATTCATACCAGTATCTTATAATGGGTTGAAGTATTCGTTTGGCGACAAAGTGAGACTTTGTTTCTAGTGTTTATAATGACGATCATTTTCACCGTTGTCATCTAAACTTTGAAACACACTTTGCAATCCTTTGTGTATATACGGCAGTTATGGCAGCAGAACGAGGCCGGTTTCCAGGAGCCTACAGTGACTTTAGATCAACCTTAGGGGCTTTCTCATGGGCACTGTGCCCTGGGACACATCATTCTACATTAAAAGCGAACTAGCCCTGCCATAATATTATACATCACATCATATGGAGCCTTTATACTTCTATATCTATGTAGATCCTAGTGCATGAGATGCAATTATGCCACTTACTTTGCTTCCTGCCATTGAAGTATAAACTTAATTCGGGTTCAGTGATCAACTCAGGAATCACTTCAAGATATGTTCTTACAATTAAGAGCTAGTCCTTCCAACCAGAACCTCGGGTCACATTACGTCGAGTATACAATATGGTTGTATGGAAGAACCTATGGCTGAGGCATAGGAGATGCAGTGCATCTGTTTCTTTCTTTTAACCATAGTTGCAATACTAAGGCTAACTCAATGCTTCACACTAGTAATAACTTATTTCTTACCTTGTTCCATTCTAAACTTCTTCAGAATCTTGTTTAGGACATTCTAAACATCTTTCAGAATCAAGTCCAGGAAGCATTCTACATTTGACTTTTATTAAACTCACCAATCTATCTTGATAGATTTCATTGTTTAATAACTTCAACTTCATCCTTATTATCTACTTAAATGTCATTAACACCAATCACATCATTCATATATGTCGTCCACATATCCTAGAATGATTTCACGCTCCCACTCAAATATTGCATCCATATTTTAGATCCAGGGATTTCACTTAGCTCCCACTTAAAATATGTCAGCTACATATTATAATTCAGCCAAGCTGATTTGCTCCCACTCAAATCCAGGTCCTCTCGATAATCTTGGACATTAAAAAATTCCTTGATCACCATCAAAACGAGAATTCCACTAACGAGATTTCAATATCCATATATTTCTAGTGTAAATCCAAAAGACTTAAGCATCACTACAGTTGTAGTCAACTCCTTGAATTTGTCCAAACTTGTGACAAATCGAGCTTTTTGTCATTCTTTAAGTTTCATTTCCTTCTTATGACTTTGCAGTCATTCAGAAATATCAAGTAAACTTGTTTACTTTAATAAGATCAAGTAACATGTTACTTTGCAATCTTAAATGTAACTTAGACTCCTAGTCATTTCTCGCACTTAGGTCCATCACGCTTCTTTGTAGTTTGTAGGTATGTCTTGTTCAAAACATGACAAGTGAATTTATATAATTCCACAAACTTGTAGAATATATAGTTGAATCCTACATTCTTTAGTAGAAGTATTCGCTGAAACTTTATGATCATTATCATTGGTTTTGCCTCTATTTGTAGATTTCGGTTTCATGAAACAAATTCCACTCTGCCACTCGACAATCCGAAGGTAAGGTCAAATATCTTGTTTTGATCTTTTCTTTTCTTCCACCCGTATCTTCATCAAGACACATCAACTTAGGACACCAGTAGGTTTGCCCCTTGTGGACAATGCATTAATAGCTTCCTAAGAATGCGCTACAAATACTTGTTTATTTGCCACGACTTCGATTTATCGAAATCTCTAGAAACTCGAACATGCCATAACTCTTATGGTGTTGTTTCCACGAATCTTTAGATGTTCCTTTGTATTTCAAACGAGTGTTTTGCGTATTTCGATCTCTAACTCTAAACGATAACTATAACCCTGATAAGAGATAATATTAGATCATATGTATCTAATACAAATGATTATGATGTTTAGACATTTCAATACAGTTTTGAATTCGTCCATTATCATAATTTGTGAAACATCTTTCACAAGTACCTTTATGCCAAACTTGACTTGAATACTTTAGTCATGTCGATCAAATCAAAGAGACTTGTTAATTCAGTTAATTCAATATCCCATTTTGTTGTGAACTCATTTGAACAATTCAAATCGTTTCAAACTTCATGTTTCATTAAGTAAATACGCTTATTCACATAAGTCCACAATTAACAAATGATTTCCACTACTTGTTGAAAATACGATACATCATTATGTATAAGATTCAACATTTCTTTGCATATCACCATTTTACCAGAATGCGGAGTTTTAGTCATTCTGCCCAATGAGGCATGGTTTTGCAAAGTCTCCAGATTAAGTATCTAGGACCCCGGTCTTCATTTAGAATGAAGAACATGCAATAACCAAAATGACTTAAACTATAGTGTCATTTCATTATTAAACTTTGGATATCTTTTTAGCATTCTAATCCTTTATAAATGCTTAAACTATTATCATTAACATAGTGATGAGAATAACTTATTTATAATCATAATGTGACCATATCGGTATTGTTATAAGAATAGTACAACTGGCTTGTAACTTGTTCATATGAATAATTGTCTCGCCAAAAGCAAGACACACAAACAAGGATTGCAAAATTATATTCAAGTCCACTAATCCAATGATAAACTTTTGAGGAAGGGGGTGATGTCGGCCATCAACTGTTTTGCTTACCGTCATCAAGTCACGTTGCCTCAAATCCAGCAATTCTTAAGCAGATCATCTTGTTCACAAAGCAGGACAAGTATCAAATACTTTGCAAACAACAACTGGTTTTGCAAGAATCACATTTATAATTTGTATACCTTACATATACCCTTTTTCATCCATGACCTCATATTGCAATCAGCCCTTCTAAGAGTTCTCAACTCTAATGCAAGATCGCTAAGTGTTTCTCTAAATATTCTCTTTTCATCCATGATGGAGGAAAACCCATCCAATGGCTCATACTTTATGTGCCAAAATTTGCATAATATAAAATTGTCATCCAACTCTCCATCGAATGGAGAATGGCTTATTGGATGATAATGGAGAAAACATAAACATTGTGGGTGATCGAATTATCTCCTAATGGTTATTGTATCAAGAAGAGAAGATCACCTTTTACGAGGACAATCCCTCAGGCGTGGGTATTAATCTATGAAGTTTGACCATTTTGCTAAGTTTCACATCAAGCAAGAGATTTCCCATGGTCTCAAAGGACCTCAATGGGATAGGCCATTATCTACTAAGATATTTGCAAATAGACATCTAGACTAAGTTCATAATAAGAGTTCAATTTATAATTGATATCCCACCAAAATCGTCATCCCCTGGACGATTTTAGTGATCACATGATCCCAATCCTCTACACCTCCCTCGATCATCACGGCCATCAGTGTAGCATCAAAGGTAGACATTCCCTAATGTCAATAACATCATCCATGTGACTCATGCTCGATATTTTGATCTCTTGTGTTCTGAGGCCATGTCTGTACATGCTAGGCTTGCCAAATCTAACTTGTGTGTATTCGGTGTGCAACATGGCTTACACCCACTATATGCGAGCGTAGATATGTCTAGCCCCCGATCATCATGGTCGTCTTCATAATGAAGAACTTTCTTGGTGGTGCACACACAAGGGGAACACGATCATTGGAATTAAATAGGGATTATCTTATTTGCTACTGTTGAGTATCTAATACTAGCACACAATAAGATGTAAAACAGGTATCAGTATCATATGTATATTGTGATATGATATGGTCGTTCTTGCGTCTTGATCTCCATCGAGCGCTCTGGCATGATCTCCATCTTGCCCTTGGTTTGATGCCAAGTCCACGACGCCACCACCGGGTCATCCATCGGAACAATGACTATTACTATACTACTTAGTAACAGTTTTGTAACGACCAATACCATATCATAACATATTGCCTCCTGTAAAACAAAGTTAGACGCCTTTATTTTATATTTTTCAAGTTTTACGTGGTTATTAGGGCTTTCACAATAGAACCATTTCTAAACTACGAACTTTTCTAATCACAACATGGATCTAACAATTGTCTCTACTACACCCCTTTCAGAGTCCTCCGTTGTAAATGCTTATCAACGATCGAATGAGAGACAGACACCCGCTAGCCACTTATATGGTACAAGCCGTATGTTGAGTGTGGAACCAGTCTCGCGTACGAATATGCGTAAGGTCGGTCCGAGCCGCTTCATCAAAAAATACTGTGATATAAACAAGTACACGTTAGAGGGTAACAACTAAGGAATCAATGCCCGCACACTACTTGTGCGTATTGGCCGTACATCACTCCTACACATAGATCGGCTCTGATACCACTAAGGGGTTCCGCAGCAGAAAGCAAAAAATTTCCTACGTTGGAATACCCTAAACTGCCTAGGATCTATCTATGTAGTAAATGCGGTAATGGCCGAGCATATAGAATACATACCCTTGTAAACCGTACGCGGTTAACATTCCGAGAGGAACATGGTTGATATAGTCGTACTCGTAGTCGATCTCAAGGTTGCGAAGCTCCTTGCAGGTCACCCCTTGCTCCTTATTCATCGTGCAGCAGCTCCAGCTCACGATATTTAAGCGCCCCAAGTGTTGCGCCTCATGTCTTCGTACACATTCGTGTAAGATGGGACCTCAGTGGTTGAGGACGGAGAGTTCATCGCCAGATTGACTTGGCGAGTGATCGATTCCTGCACTCGATTTGAGGGGCGACCTTTTTGGATCATCCCCATGTTCCCTAGTGGTCGGGGGTATGGCTCGCCTCCATGGTTCTGGACTGGTGGAGCCGCAGGTGGTGGTGGTCCTGGTGGTGGTGGGAGCTCCATGAGCCACAACGCCCGGGGCAGCTCCATAGCCTTGGTGATCGCGTCGCGATTCATCTGGGCCAGGCCTTTGTGGATCTTGAGGAACTTGCGGCAGTCCTTTAGAAGGTGTCTGGACTTTTTCTTGCCGTCGTGCTTGTCGATGTAGAAGTGCATGTTGCATGGTCCGGACAGTTTGTCCTGGATGGATGTTGCGGGTGCCTCATCGCGAGTGCGGCGCTACCATACTTGCGTGGTTTTTTTCGCTATCGCGGTATCCACCGCTGCGGTATCCGATGTTGCGGTTGTCGTCGCGTTTGTCGGTGTAGCCGGCTGCGACCATGTCAACCTCTTTGCGGTCCTCGTAACCGCACATTCGATTGTTTTCCTCGATGATCACGTATGCGGCTGAGGTCGTCATCATCATCGGAGTGGACGCAGTTTTTCACCAAGGCCTCTCCATCAGCCCACCTATTCACGATCTCCATCAGGTGGTCGATTATCTTGGGCTTCAAGCGACCCAGCTCCTCCATGAGCTCTCTTAGGAATATGCCGTTATTGAACGCATCGATTGCGTGATCCTCAGAGATGTCCTCTGTAGAGTTTTTTTATGCTGGACCACCTCTGGATATACGAGCGTAGCGGCTCGCCCGTCTTCTAGTAGCAGCCGTTGCAATTCTTTGATTGATGCGGGCCTCTTGTAAGTGCCCTTGAAGTTGCGCATGAAGCTGTAACCATCTCTTCCTAGCTGCGAATGGATCCGCGTGGGAGATTGTTGAGCCACGCACGAGCGACAACTTGCAGCTGCAGCTGGAGGCATTGCATCGCCGTGCTTGTGGTTCCGCCATGCAGCCTGATGGAGGAGATGTGATCCTCCAGCCAGATCTTCGGGTCCTGCAGGACGTCGAATTTTGGGTTTTCCGATGGGAGTTTGAACCCCTCAGGCATTCGCTTCTGCCTGATGGCTCTGCTGAAGCAGCTAGCGCCACAGAGCTCTATCCCGTCATCTTCCGAGTTAGTCGAATAGGCACGTCTCGAGCGCATCTTGTTGACCTTGCGTTGCGTGATGTCATCACGTGCGTCGTAGTCGCGGTCGTGCCGCCGTGAGCGGCGACATAGAGACAAGTCGTGGCTATCATCGCTGGAGGAGGGCGAAGAGTGACGCTTGGCCAAAGCCTTATTCTTCTTTGGCTCTGGCGTTGGATCCTTGATGAGGGCAACTTTGAATAGCCCCAAGCCTACGATCGTAGATTGGTGCATGGCAGGTCGCGAATCCCTAGCCAGAGGCTGGTTGTTGAGGAGGTACATGGTGGCTGCCGTCACCGCCGCCTGTGGTGTCTTCGGAAGCATGTTGGCCCGTGTATCCATCGTCATAGATGAGAAGTCGAGGACTCGCGCGGCCTCTTCTCACTCCTTGTCGATGAGGTGGGCTAGTCGAGAGCGCCTCTTGGCGGCCACATGGTCGTTGCCCTTGGAGGAGGATCCTCCCATGGAAGAGAGTTGAGCCCGCCGAAGGCTTGACTCATCCGCTGCCTTTCTGCGCGCATCGAGCTGCGCGATCACTTGTTGTTGGCGCTTGTATTCTTCTTGAGCAGCCAATGGTAACCCATCAGCATGTCTTGCGATGAGTTTGGGGGTAGAGGATTACCCCGCAAAGCTTCTCGACAACGGGCCCACTCGTTGTCATTAAGCTTGATCAGCATGCGTTCTTCGATGCGCTCATTCGCCGTGATATGCGGGTCCCCTTCCGTCCCGTTGTTGGTGGGTGCGCCGTTGGCAGGACCACCGTTTGCGACTGGGATTCCACTGCCGGTAGCAGTGTTGTCTTGAGTGCCGCTGTTTTCGCCTGTGTTGACGACGACGCACATGTAGTGCTTGGGGAAGTTGTTGCTTCCGCAGCTTTTAGATCTAGAGTCGTAGGCTCCGTCTTCACTGGCTAGATCGCCTAGATCGGATCCGCAACTGTTGTCGCTGATCGCGTTCCCGACTATTGTCGAGGCGTTGAGTTTGCTTAGGGTTCCAATCGATGGTGGAAACCACGATGCTGGAGCAATCGCGGGAACCGTTGGCTGGTCAGGGAGGGAAAGTGTGCCCAGCTGACCAACTTGGAAGCATAACCTCCCGATCGCTAGGTCGATCCCTTCGCCCATGAACTCGAAAGCCGGGCGAGTGGCCAGCGTGTGGACGGTGAATTCGAAGGCATCGAAGAGGAGGCAAATCTCTGTTGTTGTAGAATTGTAGATCGTAGTTGACAGGGCCGAAGAAGCCGCGACATCAACACTCCCAATTCCCATAGACGGCGCCAATTGACGAGGGTTAAACTCATCAATGCCCATTGTTATGGACTTGGGTTTTGGAGAAGGAGGGAGCGCTGGAGGCATCAATCGGCTAGCAAACAAGCACATAGGGACGCAAGGTTTACCCAGGTTCAGGCCTCGTAGAGGTCCCTACTCCTGCTTGTCTGCTCTTGGAATTATCGAGGGAGTCGAAAGTTACAGGGGGGTGCGCAGATGTAAGCGAGGTTGTGGAAACTAGGGTTGTGATTGTCCTCCTCGCCGCTCCCTTCCGGCCTTTATATAGATAGGCTAGGTCTCGGGTAGCAGGTCGAGTCAGTTACAAGTTAGGGTTTGTCCTTTTAAACTTTCTATCTTTCAACTTGCCATGTGCCGCAAGCAAGTCGGAGTCTCCTTCGGTCACCCGAATCTTTGATTGGGCCCTGGTAACGTCGTGGGCTTATGCCAGATCACGCCGTATATACCAAACTCGAGTACCTGTAAGGTATGCCCACGTCATGTCTAAAAAGTGTGTCTTTCTTGGATATAGTTCCCTTCATAAAGGGTACAAGTGCCTACATGTTTTCACTAATCGTGTTTACATATCTTGTGATGTCATGTTGATGAGAATGTGTTCCTTTTTCTGCACTTCCGAATAACTCCACCACTCCTACACCACCTGTTCCCTCCTTTATTCCTTCGTCTGATTAATTTGTAGATGTTGCATATACTCATGTGTTGCTTCCTAACCATGATGCAGGTATCGGACACGACGCTCGCCTCGAGCTCCTTGATGATCAGGCAACGGACGACGATCATGTACAGAACGTCGATCCCGTGCATGGGCCATGCACGCCGAGTCCAGCCCGCTAGCCTACTGCTACCTCGCCAGCGGCAGCTACGCCCGTTGCAGCCCCGCCTACGACGGCCTCGCCCAGCCCAGCGCCCGCGTCGGCCGCCTATGCTTTGGCTCCTAGCGGCCCGTCTTTGATCGGCCCAACACCGCCTGGCTCCCTATCGCCAGATAAGGGAAGAAGCCTCATGGCACACAACCCGTTGATCTCTACCTCGGTGATCCACCGGATCAGGCTAGGCGTTGTCTCAGCCGACCGGTGCTCCTTCATGACTGAGTCTCTAGAATGGGTCGTGCCACGACGAGTGCTAAAGAATGGCTTGCGGTGCGAGCTCGGGGTGAGAATACATGACACCTTGCACTAGGATTTTTTCTATGGAATGAGATTAGGGTACCCGGAGAAGAAGGAGAGTGATGCGGGTTGATTTCTATAGGATAAGATTTAGTGAAGGGGTGTGCGACGTCCCATGTCTCTCCACCGAGAATATTGTGGTCATTCATATCAGATCCTTTGGAGGATACCTAGAGACCGTCGCGCGAGGTCATGTGCGGAATTCGAGGAAGTGGCCACTACAATAAACGGAAAAGTCATGGATGCGCTAGACATGTCCCATTCGATTGTCATTGTGAGCAGGCATATCATTATGATCACCACCTCCAATTTTGCCAGCTGGATTAGATTCTCACGTAATAAAGGACCTCTTAAAGGTAGTAGTTACCAATGGGAGCACCCCAAAATAGTTTGGATTCAGGTCCTCACGGCCAGACACCTCGTTTTTTTTTCACATACCTACTCGGGTCGAGAACGGAACTAAGTGACTTACTAACGCCATCATGTATGTCATCCTAAACTAGACCTTAACCCCACTTCGACCTAATTGCATCATGATGGTTCCACAAGAAGCGTTTCATCTAGGCAAGGTGGCACAAGAATACCCGAGCGACCTCCCGTGTCGGTACTCCATGTCATAAAGATCTCTTTCTCGCTTAGAGACATCCTCAAGTCATTAAAGGTATTTTACACCCATACAAGAGATGTATTTTCCTTCTTTTGTTAACATCTTTTTAGCACCTCGTCGGAAACCCATTAGCTTGGGACATCTGAGACGAAAGAAGTCACCAGACCCTACTTTGAAGACGAGGACACTGGAGGACCGCCTCTTCAGATAGTTGGTATACACTAGAGACCTTTTTCCTTAAGGTCTCTCACGTTCACTTAGCCTACTTCGTCTGGATTACTAGAGTCATCGAGTTCATCAGTCGAAGGTTGAGCAAGAGCTGGAATAACTTTGAGAAAAATGTTGTCATATTAAAGGTACTGATCGGGGCTTTATCGGTGATGGGTGGATTTAGGCATGTACAATACATATGCAACAATCGACATTCCTGCCCACGAAGACCCTGGTGTTCATGACCTGGTGGCCCACACCCTGAAGCTCTTGACAGATCTGACATGTCGGAGTGCAAGGCTGCTCTCCTGAAGACTCTTACACCATCAATGACTATATATACTATAAGACATTCAGCTGAAGTGCACACGCCATATTCGTCTAAGACATAGCTATTACTCCTCCGTTTAGAAATATAAGATGTTTTAGGTTCGTAAAGGAAATGTATCTAGACACCTTTTAGTGTCTAGATTCATTTGAACCTATATACTAAAGATGTGTAAATACATTAGCTTCACTAACCTAAAACATCTTATATTTCTAAACGGAGGCAGTAGTCATAATCTATATATTCATCTTCTCATCGGATATTGTTATAAACCCGTTGAGATCCCTCCTGTGAACATCATGTACAATCTCTCGAACACCTTGCGAACAAAAGTCTGAGGGAATCCTCCCTTACGCCAATATCTTTGTCCTTGAGATTCAACCTATTTATACGAATCGATTGGCGAACGAATAAACCCTCTTTCCATCTTTGGAAGATCGTAAGAACTATGCTTCGTCGTCGGAACAATGTCTAATGTGTGTGTTAGCCGAGGATTACAAATCCAGACCAACTCAAATTTTAAAGACCACACACGTAAGAACTATGGCTTCGTCGTCGGAACAATGTCTAATGTGTGTGTTAGCGAGGATTACAAATCCAGACCAACTCAAATTTTTAAAGACCACACAGCCATAGGCGAACCTCTACTGTGCCGTTGCAAGAAGAGTCAGCACTCGACCTCCTCCTTCCCGCCATCCTAGCACACAGACCGTGACCATCCGAGCTCGAGTTTGCCAACAAAATCCCAGTCGCTTTTCTGTCTTCTCCCCTACACTACAGCCTGAACACCCAATCACCCATCAGCCATGCGTTACCTCAACTTCCGCCCCCACACGACAAGCCAGGCGCGCGCCTATCGCGACCTTCTCCTGGCCACCTCGACGCCTGCACCTCGCGAGCACACTTTCCTGAGCTCCATGGACGGCTCATCCGCGCCCACCTCAGCTCTGACCTGTCAGTAGCCGGTCGGCTCGTCACCATCCTCGTGTCCCCTGTGGCGAGGCATGACATGTCCTACGCGCGCAAGGTGTTCGACGGAATTGCCGTACCAACAGCATTCGTCTGGAACTGTATGATTCGAGGGTACAACAGTTGCAACGCCCCAGCAGATTGCATTGGCGCTGTTCAGGGCAATGCTTCGGAGGGGAGTATCCCCTGATAATTACACGATGACTGCGGTTGTGTCCTCGAGTGCTGCTTTTGCTGACTGGAAGTGTAGGACAACTGGGGACTCAGTACATGCCTTGGCTCGGAAGAGTGGTGGGTTTGTGGTCTGATGTGTTTGTCATGTCAGGTCTTGTTATTTCTATGGTTCCTTCAGAAGTGTCGACAATGCAAGGAAGGTTTTTGGAGGAAATTCATGACCGGGATGTGGTGTCTTGGACGTTTGATGATCTCAGCTTTTGCGCACTGCGGTCAGTGGGATGATGTGTCGAGGTTTGCTCGCGAGATGCAATCAGAAGGCACTAAGCCTTAACAAGGTCCGGTTATAAGTCTCCTTTCAGCATGCGGCCAAGTGCAGGATGTAGACAGAGGACGGTGGGTGTTGACACGCATTGGCGAATATGGCATTGAGGCTGATTTGGATGTCTGGAATGCACTCATAGCATGTATGTCAAATGCGGATGCATGTCTGATGCATGAAAGCATTTCAGGGCATGCCCGTAAGAAATGCCTAAATCCTGGAACACGTTGATTGATGGTTTGTGCAGACTGGGAAGCATAAAGAAGCACTAAGAATGTTTGAGGATATGTCATACTGATGGTTGTTAATTCCTGATGTGATTACTCTCGTAAGTGTGCTGTACTCATGTGCACAGCTTGGCGATCTTCAAGAAAGGGAGATACTTTCACTGTATATTAAGATCGTGGGATCCATTGTGACATCATTCCTTCAGAATTCTTTGATTAACATGTATGCCAAATGTGGTGATGTGGCTGCTGCGGAAGTGGTTTTTGAAAGGATGGCACAAAGGGATACAGTGTCCTGGACAGCTATGGTTTGTGGTTATGTGAAAGGACTTCAGTTCAAAACGGCTTTCAACTTATTTGAAGAGATGAAGGTTAAAGATGTTGTGGCAAGTGAAATGGCACTGGTTAGTCTACTTTCTGCTTGTTCACAGCTTGGAGTACTTGATAAAGGAGAAGATATACACTCTTATATAGAAGAGAAGAGTGTAAAAAAAGACATATGGCTTGAAAGTGCCCTGGTCGATATGTATGCAAAATGTGGCTGCATTGACACAGCTGCCCAAATATTTAGTACAATGCAGCACAAGCAAACCTTCACATGGAATGCTATGATTGGAGGTCTTGCCAGCAATGGACAGGGAAAAGAAGCAGTAGGGCACTTTGAACAAATGCTGATGTTAAGAGATCCAAAGCCTGATGCTATTACTCTAAAGGTAGTTCTTGGTGCCTGTGCGCATGTAGGAATGGTTGATGAGGGGCTCCGTTACTTCTATTCTATGCTGAGCCTTGGTGTTGTCCCTGATATTGAGCACTATGGCTGCGTGGTAGACCTCCTGAGTAGATCAGGGCTGCTAGACGAAGCATATAATTTTATCGAGAAGATGCCAATACAGCCAAATCCTGTAATTTGGGGATCACTGCTTGCAGCTTGTAGAGTTCATCATAGAATGGAACTAGCAAAGAAAATTGGACAGCACATAATGAACTTAGCTCCTAATGATGTGGGAGCACATGTCCTAATCTCAAACTTACATGCTGAAGAAGGTCAGTGGGAGGATGTAGAGCAAGCAAGAGGGCTGATGGGAAGCAGAGGTGTAGAGAAATCTCCTGGTCATAGCTCCATCCAAGTCTAGACATACTTCATAGTTCATATTTCTTAATGTAAGTTACAAGTGAATACTACATGATTTGATTTAATACACAAGGTTGACAGGAGCTCTGCCACTTTATCAGTGCAGTTGTTGTTTTATTCCAGATATATCAGACATGATATAATCCACTGCTGAGTACATATGTGATGTTTTGCTAGTATTAAAACTGTACAGGTCAGTGCTGTATGCATAGATCAGTATGCAAAGTAAATATTAAAATTTCGTAGGTCACATACTCAATTCAATACTTCTGGAAACTAATATAAACATCTCCATACCTAATAGTAGCATTTTTTGGAAAATGTTTATGTGTATGATGGAAGACATGCAAATCATATTCTGAACTTTCATTTAGTACACGATCTAAGGAGTTCCGCTATCCAGGGAATGTTGTGTACATACTTGAAGTTATTACTTGCAAATCATATCGCAAACTTTCAGAGAATAGTTTTGTGCATTGTTTAAGTTGTGGGTTGCAAATGGTATTGTAATTTTTCATCTAGTACAGGACCTATAAAAATAGACAGATAGTATTTCAGGCATCTGAAATGTACTCATTTACTGCATTATATGCCCCTAAGAGCTAACCGGCTTTTCAATTATTCAATTAGCAACTATGAGAGCTATTGTACTTTCATTGCTATGACTTTTTACTCCTATTGTGCATTTTATAAGGCTATTTGATCTCTGATTTTCTGCTTCTTTCTGCGGGCCATAGATATTGATGGATCATGATACATTCCTAGACAATTATTTTTGTTTGTAAAAATTTCTTAGATGATTGATGAGTCGTGCTCTATTTCCTTGTCAAATACTTTCGGTTTGGAGTTCTCATTTTAGTTGCTCCAAATATTTTAACTCCAAACTTGTGGCCATATATAACTACAGTTCGAATAGTTGTGGTCCAAGTCTAGACATGCTTCATTCTTCATAATGTGAATTACCAGTGGATACGTCATTTGGCTAGCAATACACAAGGTTGATAGGAAATATTGCCACCAGCCACCAGTATCAGTGCAGTTACCGTTTTACTCCAAAGTCGTCAGGCTGGCACACTAACTCCATTGCTCAGTAAATATGTGTTTTTACCTTTTCAGGTTAGCGTTAAATGGATACATCAGTATGCAGGTAAAAGGAAAGATCATAGTACAATGTCACAAAATCATACCTAGTGCTTCTGCAAAGTCAGATGAACTTATCCCTATCTAACAGCATGATCATGAAAATGTCTATGTGCATAAGGGAAGCTATGACTTACCAACCACTTTGAAAACTTTCATCTACTCCAGGTTCTAAGAATGCGCTAGGACAATGCTTTTGTGCAACAAATCAAAGTCATGACTTGCAAATCTAATTGTAAATTTTCATGTGCAAAAGTAGTAGTTATGACAGACAAATTGAATCTACTCATTCACTATGCTTTATGCCATTAAGGGCTTGCCAACTGCACGATTATAAGCAACTATCAGGGCTGTTCTACTTCCGTTGTTATCATTTTCAGCTCAACTGTGCATTTGTAAGACTAGCGGATCTTAAATTGTCTGCATCTTTCAGTTGTCCTTGGATATTTCATAAATTGTCCTATATCCGTAGAGACGCCTTTTGTTTTCTGATTTCGATCACGCATCAAAATAAGTGTCAATTTGTACTAGGAAAAGAACGTCTAGAAGGCGCAGAGTTACAAAAGCCAAAGAAAACAAAGCAAGCTGGCAAACAAAACCAAAAAAAGAAAAGCCTGAACAGGACGGTTAGCAGGAGTTAGCGCTGCTAAGAGATTCATAGAGTATTGAGGAGTCGTGCTATAGTCCTATTCAGTTTTTGGTTTGTTATTATAAGAGTTCTCATTGCAGTTATATCAAATATTTAACTCCAAATGAGGTTTGCCATGTAGAAGTTCACATACTTGTGGTCTATTTTTTGTATGAAAATGTTCAAGTTATCTCAGAAATGTTAAGTCAGTTCCCATTTTGGGGGCTTGAATTCTCAAGATTGCTCTTCTAGGTAGACAGGTTCAGCTTTGAAAGGCTAGCAAATGTCGAAACCGATGTACTTGCCACATCACAGTTGAAATTTCCAATGTTCCGAGAGATTTTCCTGCATGGCTAACCATAATGCTTTGCAGGTATTTGACTGTTTAGCTGCCAAAGTGGATCCATGCTCTGCAAGAGGAGCCAGCCCCAGAAACAAGATGGGTTCAAAGAAAGCAACTGAAGTTACTGAACTGTGGCTACTACTACAGCTCAACTGATGAAGCAACTTCCAAGAATTCCTGATCCCTGAGGAGCATTACACAGTACAGTCGGAGACGGTGATGTATCCCTGCCACGGTAATCCAAGGGGTCCTTCTGGCTAACCCCATGCTTGCAATGCTGCAGACCGCCTGTAGTACTACAATAGTTCCCTGTTCTCTCTGTGGAGTCGATTCTCTTCGTCAAGGAATCGGCGTGCAAACTGAAAAAAAAAAAAAAAACATGGAGGTATGATCGCTACCCTAGCTGGCCAAGAGTTCACCCCGAACTCCTACTAAGTCGTCACCAGGCTGAAGCTGCCGCTGTGAAGCAGAACAGCTTATGCCGCTTGCCGGACAACGACATAAGGAGCGGAACAAGTCGTCACCAGGCCGAAGCTGTGAAGCAAGCAACGACGTAGTTCCTGAAGCATGGTGCTCGTGGAAGCTGACCTACATGCTTTGTTGTTTTACGA